>CAJVPT010007246.1:0-10241 GCA_910592055.1 Acaulospora colombiana
AGAGATTTAGCTTTAGTGACACATATATAATGTATAGCTTACAATTGTTTAATAAAGTACACATAACTAGCCTGACAAAGGGTTATATTAAAAAAATAAATAAATAAAACATAAACAATTGACTTTGATTCATATGTACAGTATACAGTATATATGGTATTTATTAGATATTTTAAGTTTAATACTTGCTAATTAAAAAAATCATTGGTTTTGATAACTTGTTCATAATAATTTTCTTGGTGAAATTAGTATTCGATTAGCCAAATCATATTTTAAAAGTATTTACTTTAATCCAAGAACCAATTTAATTTAATCCGTATTCGATAGTATTAAGAATACATTAATACCCGAAAACAGAAGTTCTTATGCTGAAGGTATTCAAAACCAAGGATGACATTCTATCCATTAAAACGATAACAGAGAACAATGGCGAATATAACGCTCTCTCGAGAAAACCGATTTGACGTTTTCTCGATGCCCGGTTTTGAATGCGGTATGTTAGATTCGTCGCATAGCATATATTGTTTTGCTTATATAAAATATAACAGTTAAAAAAGTATAAATTATATAGATTTCAACTTCATGAAATATATTGTTAAATTGTAAAAATATAAAATTTTAAATTCTTTTATTTTCTATGAAAGTATTGTTCATTCTATTTAAAAGAGGCAAAAAAAAAATAATACTACATATTATGAATATAAAAATTTAAAATAAAACTTGTTATTGAAAAGGAAACTGCCTTCAAAAAATCACATGATCTCGGCCTTGTTCGTTCGTATTTTCTAGATGTGGAATGAGTAAAGAACCGATTAAATCAAAAATGGTCCATGCCGGAGTAGATTCGCCAGGAATTGGAAAAAAAAAACATATTCAAATGTTCCGGAGTGTGTTTCCTTTTTTATTTAAACACGTGACAAATTTACCCATACAGAGGAATTACATTACATATTAGCCACGAAAGGTAATTCCTGGCGCGATCAGGTATGACAGTCCTACAACAGGTTGAAATTATGTGTGGCTTGTAAAACATTCACCTTTAGAATACATCGAATTTTTTTCAACATCCTTTTCAATTTTTCCTAAACTCTATAGGTTGAATTTTCTCAAATGTACTTGTGTCTATTAGCTCTGCATATATCTTGACAAATCTAAGCTTGGAATTCTACTTCTTTGCGATAACGAGATGGTATTCTTATATAAAGATCTTCCTTCACAAGCGGAAAAGGCAAAACAGAACTTCGAAGAGATTACTCGTTCCCTTTATAGGGGAAAGGGTGTTGGGAATGTCAGTCATGTAGAAGATTACAGATGTAATTGCAAATACAAGCCGGGTAAAGACAACATAAGAAAGGCCTGTGGTGAGAATGCTGGGTGCGTGAATCGTGAGCTATTCATAGAATGCTTGGAGAATGACTGTCCCTGCGGAGATCATTGTCAGAACCAAAGGTATGCAATTTTGAAGAGGGATTGAAGGGATTTCGGTAATTTTCGGGAGAGGAAAATCTTCAAAGAATCATATTATCTAATTTATTGATATTGGGAATTTAAGAACGAACAAAGTCATAATTCAAAAATGTCATTGTTCATTGGGATTATGTCTAAAGTTTTAGATGAATGGGTGAAAGTGAATTTTGTTAATAGCATTCATTAAGTAAATTGAATGGGTTGTGTCGTGAGCGAAGGTATATTACATTTCATTTATCATTATGGTAATAATTAATGTTTTAATATTAATTTAGATTTCAAAAGGCAGAGTATGCTAAAGTCGACGTCATAAATTTACCCCTCAAAGGATACGGTCTAAGAGCGATGGAATCATTGTGCAGGAATCAGTTCGTAATGGAATACCTTGGGGAAGTAATTAAACACGACGTGTTTCAGAGGCGCATGAAACAGTATAGCGATGAAGGTCTGAAGCATTTCTACTTCATGTCACTTCAAGCCGGGGAGGTGATCGATGCCACAGGGAAGGGTTGTGTTGCCCGATTTATGAATCATTCTTGTGCGCCGAATTGTTATATTCAAAAATGGATGGTTGGAGACAAGTATCGAATCGGCATATTCACACTTCGAGATGTTCAAGAGGGCGAAGAATTGACGTTCGATTATAATGCTGATCGTTATGGGTGAGTGTCTTTCGCCGTTTACCATTTCTATTGCACACGACATTTATGCTTCGCCACTTATCCTCCGACCACTCAGATCTGAAGCGCAGGCGTGCCACTGTGGAGAGACCGAGTGCCGTGGTATAATCGGAGGGACCAAAGAGACCAGCGATAGCATCTTGTCGCAAGATGCCATCGAGGCAGACCTGCTGAAGCCCATACAGAGTACAGATGACGTCTTACCATTCATCGGTTTAATGTTGCGCTCCATCGATAAGCGCGGAATGGTACCAGGCTTGCTTTATCGATTGAGGATCACCAATGATGTTCGTATACTCAAGATGTTTATGAAACTTCACGGCTCAATAATGTTAAAAACGTATTTAAGAGAGCATCAAGACAATGACGACATACTCGAGAAGACGCTCGTAATTGCTGATAAGCTACCGTATAAATACAAAAATCGTCGTGTCGAGACATCACACCTCAAAGAATGGGTGGAGAAATTGTCAAGCCGTGACGATCGGATTGGAAAGATCTGCCAAGAGTTGCTCGAAAAGTGGAACAACCTTCCGGAATTCTACAAGATTCCAAAGTATAGCGAATTGGGTCTCGTTCCACCGACGGCGATGAAGGGAGAAGACGGAGATGCCATGGATGTCGATGTCGAAAAAGAATCAAAATCGCCGGATAACAAGGAAAAGAACACGGAAAATGGAGATTCAAGTCGAGCGGATGAATCAATTCCCGAATATGAATTCTACAATTATCAATCGAGCCACGATTACTTTGTTCGCTTCACCGACAGTCACTTTCCATTTCAATACATCTCACAAATGGACTATTGGATATTGCAAAAACTCGGACCATATAAGGCGGTCATCACACGAAACTCATCATCATCACATCCTAGCGATGGTCAGAACGGCGATCCCGGCTCATCGAGATATTGGCGAAAGAACCGATATGGATCTCGTTCACCTAAGCAACCGGCCCTACCTCCCCTCGCACCAAATTGGTTTGAGACCACCGACGAATATGGGAACACGTATTATTACAATAAGTATACCAAGGAGACGTCATGGGAGAGACCTATTGTGAAGGATGACATGAAAACAATTGATGGTTTTAGCAAGGCCGAAATTCAGGGTATCATTGAGAGAGCCGAGGCCATGGCCAGAAAGGCGGAAAAAGAGAGGGAGCGAGCAGCACGGGAGAAGGCGGAGAGTAATAAAGTCGGTGGTGAACAAGTATCCACGACAAATGCTCTCAGCGAGAGCGATTTCCGAAGTGCAATTAAGCAACTGGTAGTTGATTACTGCAGTCGCTTCAAGCGTCACATGGACGTACCGACTTTCAAAAAGCATGCAAGAAATTGCGCGCACGTCGTTCAAGATAAGGAGCTCAAGCGATCCGAGTGGACGGATAAGACGTTATATAGCATGTCGGACAGTTGTAAAACTAGAATTAAGAATTTTACAATTGAGTGGATGAAGAAGCTAGTCGCGCATATGAAAGCCGAAGCCGAAGAGAAGAAGAACGAACAAGGTAGGATGAACAAAGACGATCTTGAAGAATCAAATAATCAAAAAACGGTGACACACTTTGAAGCGAAATTTGAAAGGAAGAGATCAGAACATTATAAAAACAATGAAGATCGGGTTAGGGTAGGGCAAAAGGGGGTCATATCCGAAACCGAGAATGTACAGAAACTGATTGAAATTGTAAAATCAGAAAATGAAGAAAAGACCGGAGACAAGCGAAAAAGGGGTGACGAAGATCGGGACGAACAGTCGAGGCAGAAGATAGTTAGAACTGACCACGAGCTCACAAATGAGAAACACGCGCACTATTTCTCCAGCCGAACAAGGGATAATGGGGATCCCGAAAATCCAAAGATCGAGGCCACTGTCGGCGACAAATTGGAGAAGGAAACAAAGAAAAGCGAAAAACGGAAGTGGTTCGGATAGCGAAGAGCATAAACGTAAACGGGAAGCCTTGAAGGCAACGAGGTTACAATATCAATGAAACATTCTTTGGGTGATAAAACCCTAATTCCTTTTTTTTTTTTTTTTGGTTTGCAGCGTTTCAAACTTGCAATGTTATGTGAGGAAGCAACTAACGGTTATATGATTGCTGAAAAGGAAAAGATCTTATTTGTATGCAAAATAATTCATTAATTGCCAAATCCAAATCTACTTGCTAGATAGTAAATAATTATTATTTGTAGATGTTGAATTCACATCGAACCCATGAAAATTCTAATAAAACCAACGTTAATTAAATGTAAAGTTATCGTAGTAAATCAAGTTTCATTTGGTAAGACGTTCAAATATTTATGTCAATGGTGGTGTGCTGTTGTCAAGCATTTTCGCAAACGTTTTTAATGATCAAGTTTATTGCGCACATGCAAAAACAAAGGTTCCAATTTCATTCGGGCACATGGACAACGAACGGCTAAGAAAATTTTGATCGAACAAGGCTTAACAACCGGCGGTACGCTTTCAATTAAGAAAAAAGAAAGAAAGAAAGAAAAAGGCAAAAATCCGTTTTCCTTCATCTGCCTCGTTGTTCTTTTTATGGTTCACGGTTCATTCAAAGAAAAGAAACAAGAAAAAAAAAAAAACAAACAAACAAATGAAAAATGTCTGGATATCCCGTCAAAGGATTCTCTCCTTGGTAACGATGGCTTAGAGCCTTTTTTCTTCTTCGTATCATGATATGCACGGATTGAAGACGCAAACTTGAGGCTCGTGTTTATATATTATTATACATTATACGGTATATGTATGCAAGCAAGTCAAATTTTCGTAAAAATTAGAATGTACAGTGTGCCAGCGTTAAGGGTAATAACGGTGTGCTAAAATTCTTCACACCAGTGCCAATGCCTGTAAGAGTTTGGATGGTGTTGGTGTAAAGTCACCAGGTTACATGAAAAATATCCTCCGAATGCGTTCTATGAATCATAAAAATAAAAGGTTCTTGAAGAGTGTCACTGATGATAGAGCGCACGCTTGTACGACATTAAAATGCAAAATTATTATTAAAGTGGAATTTGCGGAAAGCAAAAGACAAGAGCATCTCATAAGATTATATCATCAGAATTGTCGGTGTCATCAGGAAATAAATCTTCGACTCCGGGCAAATTGTTTTTTCTGGCCAACCGGATTGCCAGATCTCGATTGTTTAGATTGTTGCGAATGTGAGTGATGATATACGCTTCATCTATCTCTACGGACAGAATCTGCGTGGAACGTTAAAATTTATTAGAGGTCGGATTCCTTCTTGAGGAATTTTGAGCAAGTTCTCAAAGTACCTGTCCAGTCCGATTCACCCCAACAATTCCTCCCAAATCATCTGGGACCGACGCGAAAACGCTTGAGAGACTAATCCGCTCCACGTAAATGCATATCCCGGTCTCCAGGTCGAATAGTTGAACGTAGCCGTTTTTTGTTAGCAGGAAGATTAGATAGTATTTCTTGCTAACCCGTATCGATATGGGAAAGTCGTTGGTGTCTTCCGATTGGCAAAAGATGTCAACTGTCTTGTCCGGTATCACCGGGTTCTCCTCTCGGTGATCCATCTCCGTTATGTGAAGCTGAACAAAGAATAACGAGTGTCACGCGTTAACGAGGGAGGCAAACAGGTTTCAACCTCTCGTGACGTCTTGATGAACCATCCTCAGCATACTGTATATACCTTCGAAGAATCTTGATCACGCGCGCCATAAATAAAAAATTTCGTGGGATATATTCCGCGCTCCACCATCACCGACGTAAACATCGCAGCGTGACCCTGTATTATTCTATCCTTATCGGTACCTCTCTTGTGGAGTTGCATGAGCCCAATTATGTTCCCATCCTAAAGGCGTAAAGCGATTACCATCTTTTACTTTGAACGCCAATCGGAAATTTAATTTCGACGAGATTTTTTTACCATCACCTTCACCCCAACCACGAGCATCCACTTTTCTTCGGCGTCCACGAGATAGTCGATGATCTCATCGCAATTCTTCGTGTCAGCATGTCTATCAAAAATTTTCGCGGGGGTGGTGGTTCCGTCCAGTGACCAGTGATACACGGAGTTCTTGGTCACGACGCAAAGTTTCTTCACGCTCACCCACCTCCAGAATACGACTTCCTCGTGCATCACGTGAGTCTTCACATTGGTATTTAGATATAGATTATACATTTGCAAGTTGCGACGTTCTAGGGGAATGAGAGGCAAAGAGATTCAAGGATATACCCCGGTGACGACGGCTCAATGGAAAATGAATCGACACAGGTTACCAACCCCTCAACGCGACAATCTTACTCCTGGGGTGCATGAGAGCAGCGTCTACCTTGAACGGTCTTCGAATTAGATTATTCGATTCGAATCGATCTATTATCGACACCCGACTCTCCTCGCAAACACATATGAACCTTTCGGTCTCCATGGTCACCCATCTAAACCCAATTCTCGAGGGATCGACATCATAATCTTGAAGCTACCGGAATATTTGGCGTAAATTTGTTTGTGTCAATTCTTCAAACGAAATAGGTCGAGTTGAAGAAACCACCCTGCCGTGTTCCAAAATTTTGATGGGCATGCGTTCGCCCATGGGGAATGAAGCGAGAATGATTGACGCAAGAGCCAGAATTGGTTATAAGCGTGATGCCAATGCAAACTATCATCATACGTAATTCTATGATGAAATATCATCTTTGGTGGCGCAGCCGTCAGCGCAATAAGGTCACGCGCGCGAAAGAGAATGATTGGAGATGTGACGAATTAAGAAAAAATAGATAAATAAATAAATTAATCAAGAATGGATGGTCATTGAAAGTTTATTTTACAAAACGAGACGTTGTCACATGATCACAGAGTTTGGCAGAGGCGTTCTCATGTCCCGGAATGGTTAAATGTTTCAACAATGAAACAAAGTTTTATTACGAGACCATTCTAAACATGCACGCATGTGTCTTTTTTTTTCTTTTCATGACGAACCATTTTAGGTAATTTAAAATAAAGTTAATTTGTGACCACCGTAAATAACACAACGTTGCCGCCGTAACGCAACAATATTTATCATTTATTATCTCGAGATCGCCACTGAGAGAGTCTTCCATTCTATGATGAATTTATTCTATCCGGGTAATGTTTATGTGATAAAAAAAAACGCCATACAAGTTTAAATTTAAACAGTAATGCATTCTCAGGAGGTACAATTGAGAAACGAGGCACCGATGAGTCCTCTTTTACAACGGTATAAATGGATCAAGTGTTCAAAGAGAAATAATAATAATAATAATAATAATAATAATAATAATAGTAATAGTAATAAATTATTGTTTTTGTTGTCTTTATTATTGTTGTTGTTATTTCTTGGGGGTTTTTTTTTCTCCTCTCGTTCCGAAATTCTGGACTTTTGATTTTAACAAATAGAAATGACCGTAGGACCTTGTTTAATCGTAACCATTAGTGTGGCAGCACTTCTGGTGGTACTGGTCAGCTTTTCCACCGCTGATGTTGGGAAATCACTTCAGCAAGCGATCTCGCCTCATTCCGGCTATCCAGTGTGGCATCCTCCGATCGAAGGTAATCAATCAACCGACGGGAATATGATTCAAAGGAAGGATGCGATTTAACTTGTGCATAATCTTTCGTCTCCCCGCTAGACTTTGATCCACAATTGTATGACACGGCAATCTTCTTTAACCTCATCTCGGAAGTACTGAGTACCTATTTTATCTTCAAGTGGGTGACTTCGAGTGAGAAAAAGCATGCCACCTATTTCGTTTTGGATGATACCAGAACGGCTACGACCGACAAATTCAATTATCTTTTGGGCGCCTATTGCCTCTTCACTTCTATTAACGCGGTGGTAATCCTCTGGTTCGACGTGGGAAAGTTCTGGAGCGACGTCGGTGTACTTCACAATGCGTGCGAAGTCTTGATAATGTTAACAATGCATCAGGGCGGAAGGCTTACCTCGAATACCTCTGTCGGGTGGCTGGGATTCTATGTATTTTTGGTCTCCGCCCTGTGTCTGTTACTCAAATGGCCTTATGATGCGGCTTGGTTTAAGATGCAAGGTAAGTTGTGTAATTTCGATGCGGATTGTCAGTCAACATTGAACCAAATTAAACTCTGCTGTGACGAAACCAAAAGGGCTCTGTTCCGACTTCGCCCTTTTCGCCCAATTCGTACGAATGTACGTTACCACGAAACGTCACTTGCGAGATGGTCACTCTGAAAGGAGACCTCTTAATAACAATGTGGATGCAGCGGAGACAGCTGTGGAACTTCACCATCCACCCGAAAATTCTGGAATTGTTCATCCGTATCAAATATTGTTTTTGGTCGTCGCTTCGTTTTTCCACATCCTTGGCAATATCCTGGTGACTTTCTATGTTGCAAAGATGAATGCGTGAGTATTATTCATTCATCCCATTTCTTTTGATCACGGATCACAAGATTAACGAATTCTTTATTCCATTCTCGATCAGCTACCTTTTATTCTTCTTGACGTACAGCATCACATACCCGACCTACGCGTACTTTGTCTACCTGACCTACAACTCTCCTTCCATTCATCAAAACAAGCTCATTTACTTACCCGACACCGCCGGCTGGAAGGTGGCCACCGTGACGATCTCCGCGATTACACTTTCACTCTTGACCATGCGGTTAGCCGTTTTGACACAATAACATTTGAAAGAATCGATTTTAAGAAGAAGAAGAAAAAGAGAAATGGGGGTTTTTTTTTTTTTTTTACCGCATGTGGGCATGCGCGTATATGTGTAGCATAGTGTAGAATACGTTTGTAATTAACATTCATTCCAAGTTTGTGTCATACCTCGCCATCGTTGTCATTTTGCTCAATTTATATTTAAAAATAAAATTGTCATCATTTTATGCGTCCCGAGGAAACAACATACGTAATAACCGAATGAATAAAAAGAAAAAGAAAAAGAGGGTATCATACACGTATATTACAGCAGGCAAAAACATCCTCCCCATGCGATATCTACATTTATCTATTTATTTCTTGGTCTATTGGTTTATCTATTTCTCAATCGTTTCGGTTGATTGTCTATGCGAGCTGCTATTATTATTATCATTATTATACTATCATCATTATTATTACTATTATTAGTGTTTTGTCGTGATAGGACGGTTGGAGACGAATGGTTTCTACTTCCTAATCCTGGGTGATGGAGATTGTGAGGTGGAGGTGAGAACGAGGAAATCAGGATTCGGCAGCAAGGTATTGGATGGGAAGTGAAACGACGGCGACGAGGACCCTTCGATATCACGTGTCGAATGAGGTCTATAAGGTGAAGGTGGTGTGAGCGGGGGAGTGAATACGTCCATGGGTATAGATTCGTAGACTTGTTTGGAATTCACTGGACGGCTCACGTCCTCTTGTACATCCACATACCAACTCTGACATTCATTTCGAGATGAATTCCGAGATGACCAAGGACTGTTCTCAGTGACCGGAATGTATTTCGACCACCGCTTGCTCGGCGGTTCTAAAAAGTTACTTCTCGCCGTTTTACTGGTGGCCGAGGAGGAAACGCCTTTTGAATTCAACTCGTTTTCCGTACTTGAGGATGGATAGAAGATCAGGATCAACGTGACGTACACGATCCAGAGTGTGAAGTTGACGTGACAGAATAAGATGTCGGCGGAGAATTTGTGAGAGTTCAGGTACCTCGTGGGAGTGAGTCCGTCGATACACAGAATTGTCAGGGAAGCGGATCCGAGGAAAAGGGCACATGACAAGTACTGATTCATTTCCTGTGTTATCATTATCGATATTATCGATCGGCTTGTTAGCAATTGAATTCACGTGCAGAACACATGATACGGCGCTCCGTTCGAAGTGCGTGCATACGTACCCTAAAATACTCCAATTTTGTGACGATGTGTATTTTTGAGACTGTGCTTTTCCTGGTTTTATTCAATAATCCCGTGAACCTCCAGTGCGATCGAACACCCAGCAGTCCAATTAAAAGCATGATTGTACCAAACGCCAATTGAGGTATTATCTCGGTGTACAGATCGTTATCCCGGAATGTCCACTGCAGAATTGGAAACAAGATCGCGCTGAATATGGAGTATGCGATGTAAGATTTGAACTCT
>CAJVPT010007247.1:0-10238 GCA_910592055.1 Acaulospora colombiana
AAATAATCCTTATATGTCATCTAATTTTTTTTTTTGGTTTTGGACAACGTAGTGTGAGGTATGGGATGTTGGGGATGACAAAAAAAAAAAAAAAAGAAAAAAAAGAAAAAGAAAAATATTTACTAACGTGGTAAGAAAGGAAAAAGGGACAAGGTGAAAGAGGAGGTATATAAGGAAAATGTACAAAAAGTGAAAAGGGGAATTTTTTTTTCTTTCCTTCAATATAATACAAAAATAGGTACATGATGCGCGGACAATGAATGATAAAGCGAAAATCATAAATTTTCTCATCCGTCATATCTGCTCCCAGAGAACATAAAATACAAAGATGATTTTTTTTGATTTTGTTTTTTTCTTTTTTTTTTTTTCTTTTTTTCTTTTTTTTTTTTTTCTTTTTTTTTTTTTTTTGTACTTTTCCGAGATAATGATGTGTGCGTGTGATAGGTTCTCACGAAGACGTCGATGCCGTGGCAGTATCACTGCTTTCAGTGGTATTGGAAAACACGATGAATACAAGTCCAAGCGTCGGACACTTTTTCAAACATCCAACTTCCCAATGCTTACCTGCTACTACACCCCTTAAAAGCGGCAAGCTGTTGTCTTAACGATTCGACTTCTTTGGTCATTTCGTCCTGATTGTGCTTCAGGTTATTAATGAACTCAACGGCTGTTGGGAGATGTGACAGTTAAGGGTGTGTGCGAAAGAGGTGCGACTGTGGAAAATCAAGTGACAGCAAATACTCACCTTTGCTCAATATTTCCCATTTGCTCGTCTTCAGGCTCTTGTCCACCGGTAGTGAATCCCTGAGTTCATCGAAGAGCTCCTTCATCTCTTTTCTTCTCTTCCGCTCGGCCAGCTTATGGGATATCCTTAACTCGGGAGAACGAGAGTAAGGAGTTTCTTTTACGGGCGTCTGCGACTGAATGTAATTCGGATAATCGTAGGCATAAGGGTGATAGGCGTGATGGTGGTTTGAGTAAACTTGGGTACGATAACGATCAACGTCCATCGGCACGGCACCATCTTGTTGAGCGGGATCCGAATAGCGTGATGGGAAGTTCATGACAGGCATGGAAGCACGTCGAGACAATATTGGAGCGCTAACCTCCTCTTGAACAATTTGCGACAATCGCGGATTGTTGAAGGGTGGGTAGACGTTTGGTTCGGAAAGGTGACCAGTCGAAATACTGTTGGTCACCGGATGATCGTCGTTATATGGGCATGATTCGGCGTGAGCTTGTAAACTGTTGTTCACATCTTGGACGTTGAGTTTTGACGAGCTACTCGATGAGATGTGGGAGGAGGGTGGCGGCGCAGGTGGACTGGAGGGAGCCGAGTAGGAATTTCGACGATCGTGCAACGACAGTCGTTGTATGTTCGGATCACCACCGAATTCTCTTCGTTTGACCGAATTATCGTCGGGAACTATGGGATGGCTGGGAACGATGTTACCCTTTCGTTTGAGAGGTGCGACAACCTCACCGACGGCGATCGAGTGTCGTCGCGGCTGCAGTTGAGCCTGAAACGCGGGATTAATCAACGGACCCGGGAAGCCGTCCCTGATTGGACTCGCACCAGCGCTAATGGATGGCAAAGAATCCCTCGGTTTGCGCGTCTCCAGAGGGGTGAAAGAGTGGTCACTCTTAACTGAGGAAGAGCGAGAGGAGGGTGAAGGTGGATATGGATCTGTCACAAATGAACCTCTACGTTCGGATGAAATCGTTCCGGAACTTGAAGGAAAGTTGACATCAGGTTGAGAATATTGCCTCGCCAGTTCCGGATTTGGAACAGACATGTGGAGTGATGGATCGGTGATGGAACCTCGCCGCTGAGCGGTCAAGTAAGGTGGTATGGCGGGGTGCTGAGGCTCAAGTGGTGCAAGGGAACGCGATGAGAATGGTTCGGAACTTGGAGAAGACATATTTTGATCGGCGGATGATGATTTAAGTGACATTGATTTTGAATCACGAACCGGAGTTGAATTAGGAAATGAATATTTGGACTCCTTAATCGGAGATTCAATCGACAAAGGGGATGGTGAATGAGGTCGATTTAGGGCGGGCTTAGGCACTATGTATTGAGGGTCTTGACATTTAGATGATTGATTGATTAGAATGGACGTGTTAACCAACAATCGTTAATTTTGATTGGCAATAAACCATAATTCTAAATTGAATGTTGCTATATTAGGTAGTTCCCGCCTTCCTGCTCTTACTCGTACTTCAGGAAAGACACCGGATGAAATTCATGCTCCTCTTTTAATACACCTACTTCAATTTAACACGATCGCCAGAAAACAAAGGAGGGAATGTTAATAATTTTTGATACTTACTCTGGGTTGTCGTGTGGTTGTTGTTTGCATTGGTAAAAATAGTTGAGGTACCAGACCCGTTGTTGTGATAAGCCAGAGAATTGGTGGACGATGTTTGCTCGTAGTTTTCATTCAAGATTTGGTGCGGACTCGGTAAGTGAATTGCTTGAGTTGACGACATCACCTATTGTAATATATAACGTGTCTAAGGTCCTAGAACGGAATCGCCGACGTTGCTCTTTTAAGATTCCGTCGTTGGGTTTTATTACTTTTGAAAGAAGTTAAAAAAAAAAAAAAAAAAAAAGAATAATAATAATATAAAAAAAAAAATGAAATGAAATGGTGAAAAAAAAATAAAACAACTTCTATTGCCAGGAACGCAAGAATATTTTTACTTTTGGTTTAAATAACGATGAGCAGAGGAGAACAAAAAAGAAAAGGAAAAGCTTCTTTGCAAAGGACAAAAGAAAAAAAAAAAGAAAAGAAAAGAAATAAAAAAAATGGAAGAGAAAAAAGTACAAATATCAATAAGTGTCAGGTTGGAACCAACTTGAAATTCCAGAAACCAGTGTGTAGGGTTCAAGCGAACTTTGAGAGGATACGGTGATAAAGACGAAACGATGACTAGAGTAGTTCTATTTTAAATGAGAAATAAATTTCGTCTCCGAAATATCTTAAAACTTAAATTAAAAATGCCCAGTGATGAGCTAAAGGGGGGAGAAATTCACAGCGCTAGCGTATTTTTGTTGATTGAAGACCCATGGAGCATGCTTGTCGAATCAAAAACTGAGGTACATTCCCCATTCCATTAAGCAAACATCGGCAGTCAATCACCACCCAGTGTTTTTTACTCAAATTATGGTATAGATTGTGAAAGTATAGATGACCACCATGAGTTCATTGTGTTAGACATGTGGTCTTACTAGGAAAAATATATTTTCACATATACTGCTAATTGGGTTATGGGCGTTTCAGTGAAGTTCCACTTCATGAAAAATTTATTATCGCAGAAAAAAATTTATTTATATACTATATATATATATATCTATGTATATTTCCACTACGGCCTTTCTCCCGGAAGGGATACTTGGGAAAACGAGCAATCAAAATTTCCTTTCGATTCGACAGAAGGAATCGCAGTGAAGAGTTGTTTTAACCTAATCCCCAGTGCTGGGTGGCAATCACGTGTCACGTGATCGTGGTGGTACCGTCAATTTTTAATTAAAAAAAAATTTATCCCAACCTCTGAGTAAACAAGATCTAGACAAGAGAGAGAATGGAAAAAGCCGTTCGTGGAGCAACCAAACCTAAACGCGCTCCCCCAAAACCAAAATATGTGCAGGGTATAGTCACCGGTTATTTTAATCTAAGCCTACCTCGTGCGATTATTCATCCATCTTGAAAAAAAAAAAAAAATATGATTTCCTAGTTCTCATTCCTGCCACTTCAAACGAAAGGAATCTCGAGATAATCTTGAGGTGCCTCAATCAAAGATTACGGGAACAACCATGGACAGTTAGTTGAAATTATCAACTGATTTTCTTTGATCTTCGCCTATTCTTTCTCTCACCAAGCTTCCCACTTTTAAAAGGTAGTTTTCAAAAGCCTAATCGTAATTCATATCCTCATGAAGGAAGGTGCCTCCAATCGTGTCCTAAAAGCTTTGGCGAAAGAGTCGTCCATTTTGAACGTCTCGGGGTTTCATGGTTAGTAAATAATTTTTTGAATTCACGCATACCCTCACCCAAACAAATGTTCACTGTGTATCCTAGATTTTGAGCAAACTAAAAACATTCGCGCGTACGCCGCATACCTGGGAGAAAGCGTGTCAGTTTACCGAGATCTGAAGGTGGATTACGCTACGACCAGATCTGGCGTCAGTCGCTTGCGAAATCTCACCGTTGCAAAGGGCCTCCTTCGTGAGGTCAAATTGGTGCAAAAGCAACTGGGCGCTTTATTGAATTGCAAGGTTGGCAATTAATAAATGTTCTGTCGCAATGGCGTGCCATGTTTCTTCGAGACATTAATCAAAATTACATTTGACACAGTCCTTGTGTGGTGACCAGTCCAATGAAGTAACCATATGTGCGTTCAAACTCATTGTTCATGACCTGTTTGATCTTTTTCAGGCGATTAATGAAGGAGTGATTAACGTTCTAGGTAGTCATCACTATACTTCACATTTCACTCATATCACCTTGATTTCATCGACTTACGACGCGCTTTCATTGGGATTTAGAATATTTTATGGAAATGTCAAAGGTGGATGCCAACACCGCTTTACAGATTTACAAGACATTTGTTAAGCAAACTGCAAGAGTAGTTGAATTCTTTTCAATAGCCAGGGATCGACTCGCAATGAAAATACCTAATTTAAAACATGTAAGTTTATACAGGAGAATTACTTCATCTACTCTCTTAATCAAATTTCTTAATTCCTTATTAAACCAATGTATAATTAATTAATTAATAGGCAAACGTATCGCTCACGAATACTCTCGAGGATTATTTCAATGACCCGGATTTTGAAATTAACAGAGAACAATATCGTCATTCGAAAGAGGAACGGAACAAGAATCCGAAAAAAAAAGCTGACGATTCGTCTAATCCCTCCGAAAATGTACATCAGAAAGATCAATGTAGGGAATCGTATAAGAAATTTATTCATTCATTTGATTTTATTTTATTTCCAATAGTGAGATCTACGCTGAGTTCCTCTTTTACTTATTCTGAACTTGATCCAACAGGCACGACGAAATCCACCGAAACCAAAACACCAAAGGGAACGAATTTTGATTTTTTTGCGAGCATCGAGCAAGAGCAAATAACAATATTTGGCGACCAATACCATAATCCTTATGTCGCTCAGAGTTTTATGGATCAAAGTGTTACTAATCCATTTCTAATCTTTCGGAATCAGACAAACGAATATCCTGTAGCACCTCAAATAAACCAATACACATTGTCACCACATATTTCATCACCTGTGCAGGATACCAACCCATTTCGTTCATCAATCTTTTCCCAAGGTACAACGGTTGGACAATACAATCCATTCCAATCATCACTATCAACCTCTGATGGAACGAATCCGTTTCTTCCAGTAGGTCAACAGCAACTCTATCAACCTCTCACTTCCGAAACCACCCCATACTCGAGCATACCTGTAGATAGTAACCCTTTTAGAAGATTTTCTACGGCACCGGGATTCCAATCCACTCAGACTTCTTTCCCTGAATCATTAACTGTTCAAGATTCTTCTGCCATCGTTCAAAATACCATAAATACAAATAATCCCACTTTCCCACACATTCAGTTTCAATGATGATAGTGGTTGTTGTTGAATGTTTGTGAATGACTGGGAATGACGAAGCCAGAAAAAAAAATATTCACCGATGAAAGCTTCAGGTGTTTGGAAATCCATAGGCAGCAAGGGCTTCCATTCAAGGTAGGTGTGTGCCCAAATCCGCACCGCCATCCATCCCAACTATGGCGAGCCTCAAAAAAAGAAAGAAGATATTTATTTTGTGGTATCCCACCTCGATCAGTGATACACAGAAGGAAAACAATCCTGATCACCACTTCACCTAAGATAAACCACATTCGAGTCATTAAATGCTAGGTTTATTGATTATTCCCTGGCTTATGTTTAATTATTAATAATGCAATAATAAATTCATGATTAATCGGTTCTGTAAATGCTAAGGAGCTGTGCGTGTAACACCATATTGTTCGAAGAATGAATATGTTAATTCTTTAATGTAATTGTCGCACAGGCAACTCGATAAATCCATGTCGTATGGGTTGACTCTTTGGTACTCGTGTAACAATCGTGGATCTTGCTTTGTGCATTTTAATATTTCTCGATTCGCTCTATTACAACACAACGTAAATAGAAACTCATCATGTAATAACGGCTTAAATGGAATTGCGTATCCTTTTGCAGTTTAGAATAAAAAAAAAACATCGAACAAGGAATTTTCTCGTGTTGGTTAGCCACCATCTTCTAATACGCGGTCAGCCCAAGATAAAGTCCGAGGTTTCAAATTGTCGCATTTTTGGTCTTATGAATACCTAAAGGAGTTATATTCAAACTTGAAATTTTTATTTCACCATGAGCCAAGCTTACAAGTATGCGCACAAAAACGCACAGGTACGTGCGTGCACGCAACACATTTCCGCACAAAATGACAATCACAATGAGTTCTGCTATTGTGCCTTTCAACAAATATAGAATTATTAAACTGTAAATAACAAATATGCGAATGTGTACACAATATTAAAACTTTTAGTATATATTATTAATATTGTATATTATATAAATTAATTTTAATTCTTTACTGTATATTGATTTTTTTTAAATAATAATTATTTTATTTTTAATTTACAATCATATTATTATTTTTTTTTTTTACAACATTGGTCTTGTTTATTAGTTTTAATAAAGTAATTTTTTTTATATATTTGCCATTATGCTTTATTAAGAGAAGATCATATTTAGAGACAATTAGATAAATATTTCTCTTTAGTATTTGAATAAGTGATTTTTATCTAATATTAATAAAGAAATTAATAATTGTTTTAGATTTATAAGTTAAGATATTGAGTTTTTGAAATATCTTTAAAAATATTTTTTGATTTTCAAGAAATTAATAATCTAATATCTAATTCGTTAATGTTTAATTGATTTATAAAATATTTGAAATCTTTACAAAATATATTTAATTAATTTAATAAAATATTATATACTATCTATTGAAATTAATTTAGAATCTATTGACTAATTATTTTATTATTATTAGTTTTAGATAGAACTGATTAATTGATAGTATATACAAAACTCTTCCACTAATTTCTTAACAATATACAAAAAAGATTTTTATAAAAAGTTTTATACTTTTTTACTAATAAAGTCTTATTACTTTCCTTAAAACAACTTAAAAAATAATTTCAAGAATTCTTTCCAATTTTTTTTTTTTTTGTTTATATTTCTTTTCAAACAAAAACTTGACTTCTGATAATCAAAAAAAGTCAAAAATATCTTTTTTACCTATGACAAGAAAGTTTTAAAAGGAAAAAAAATCAATAATAAAGTATCAAAAGCCTATTTCTTGAAATAAGAGTACAACTAAAGATCTTATATAGTGGATGGATAAATAAACAAAAGCCTAAACTATAAAACTTTCCTTTTCACTATTTCTACTTTCTTAGGATTACTTATTTTTCAAAGTTTTGAGAGAATTTTACTTATCTCAGTTTGATTTTAAATTTTGAAATAATACAAAATTGACATAACTTTTGTTAAAAGAAATTTATTGATATAAAACATATTAATAGTTGAATATAAACAAGCTCTAACTGACTACATCATATATTCCAATGATATTATAGCAAAAGAAAATGAAATCATTAATACAAGTCCTTCACTTTTCCAAATAAAATATAATTAAAGCAAAGAAATCATAAAATCATTAAAATAAACATTAAATTCATTAAATAATAAAAAAATGATTATTTGTTCAAACTAAAATCTTCAACTTCTTATTATCTTAGTTAGATAAAGTATATAAAGAAGGTTATTTCCTTATTTTAGTTAAGCTATAAGACTGAAAAGTAGAAAAATATAAAATACTACCTTTCTTTAGGATTGAGAATACATTTTCCCAAATATTATATAATAATATAGTAATTAAGATAAATATCAGTAAAATTTCTTTAACTAAATATGACTGTTAGAAAATATTAGGAGTTATATAACAAGATTAAAAAGCTACATAAGAACCTGAAATCCACTATTAGTCATTTTGTTCTGTGTGAATAGTAATAATTACAATTTTGATCTGAATCAGATATGAATCAAATTGAATCAAATTTTAAAATTTTTAATCTAATCAAATTCAAATCGAATTGAATTTTAAATTTACAAAATTATCAGATTTAAATTGGATTCAGATCAAATTCAATATAATTCAAATCAAATATAAACTAGGTAATATAAATTATTTAATTTCATTTAAATTGAACTATATAGAAATTAAAATAATATGTTTTTTTTAATAATAATATAAAAGGCAAGTTAAAAAAAATCCAATACTTGTACTTTTTTATAATTTTTTAAACTTTTCTTTATAATATTATAGTTTTACTGCTTAATTACATTCATCATATTCTTTGCTTTTGATAATTTATTTCTTTTAAAAATGAAATATAAAAACTCATTTGATAGTATTCAATTTGTATACGATGAAAGTAGCAGTTTAACTAGTTATGACAATATCAAAATTGAAAATTCCAATATAAACAATTTATCAGAATTAGCTTCAGTTACCTCAACAATTTCTAGAAGTAAAGTATAGAAACACTTTATAAGAAGTATAAGTTTTAAAGAGGACAAAAAGGCTACTTGTAAATATTGTAGAACAATATATATTTGTAGTGAAGGCTGCACTTCTAATCTTATAAAACATCTCAAAAAACTCATCCAGCTAAATTAAATTTAATAACTAGTAACACTGAAATTGCTAATTTTTTTAAAATGAAGATAATTCAAATAATTTTTAAATTTTTAAAAAAAATACCATTAATTTTTTGTTTTATATAATAGTATTATAAGCTTTGGCTATGTCTTTAAACAATATCAATAGCTATTTTTTGTTTTCTCTAACATTTTCATAGATATTATTTAGAATTTGGATTGGTTTTGTCATACTTTCTCCTAGTAATCCTGCATAGTTGAGTTTTCTGAAAATATTATTGATCTTATAAATATTCTTTATTCTGTTAATCAGAACTTTGGTAAAATACTTTCTAGTAGCTTTCAATAATATGATAGGTCTCATATTTAAAAGGTCACAATTCCAAGGTTTTGACTTGGCTATAGGATATATATGACTTTGCCTCTAGGATATAGAAGTAACTTCTTATTTCAAAAAATTCATCAGAAAATTTTTTAGGTGAAAATCTCCAGAAATCTTTGGATGTAAATCTCTAAAAGACTTCCGGCATCATTAGAAGTCTCCGGAGTAAAAGTTACATATATAATTTCTGGAGATAATCGAAAAAATTTTTTGAAAATATCCGGAGATTATATCAAAAATTTTTTATATAATCTCCAGAGATGATTGAAAAATTTTAAATATAATAAAATATGTTTATATTGAATTATTATAAATATTATTAAAAATTTTATTCAAAATAATTATTTATATTTAAAGATTATTTATTAAATTTATTTTGCATTACATATTTATTTTTTTGTTATGTTCATTGCCGAAGGATTTCTCTTCAATAATAAATTTTTATCATTTGATTCTGGATCATTTTCATTATTTTCAGATACCTTCAGAACTTTTAGAACTTCTATTTCACTATTATCACTCATTGATTCGTCATCAAATCTGTCTTTGTCACTAGAATCTCCTTTCGCGAATCCGATTCCTCTTATAATTTTTTTCTAAAAATATATATTAGTAAATGTTTTATGTTTCCAAAGACCTTCAAAGAACTTCGAAGCTTACCTTATATTTCTTAATTTTCACTTTTAGTACTACTTCATTATAGTAATTATTTCGTTATGCGGATTTAGAACAGATTGGCAAATTGCGATAGCAAATGCCATTTGTTCAGTGGAGGGGTCTCCTTTTGGCCAAACTTTTTCGAGAATGCATGCCATTATGCTCTGATTCTCCCCTTCCAAAAGTTTGTGAAGATTATTGTAATATTCGGTTGTCTTGCGTAACTGCTTCCATGTCATAATTTCAGTGGCTGATACACTGGTGTTGATTATATCGAGTAATCCTTCACCAAAAACTGAAAACATAACGTCACGAATCTTTGAAGCTGTAGTCCCACGGATAGATCTGTATTGCTTAATGAGCTATTAAATAAAATTAGAGCATTAATAATTTAAAATAAATACATATGATT
>CAJVPT010007248.1:0-10236 GCA_910592055.1 Acaulospora colombiana
TGATGTAATAAAAAAAATATAAAATTTTCAAATTAAAGAAAATAATGATAAAAAGTTGTATTAAATAATTAGTTTCGTGCAAATTCGCGAAATGATTTGATTGTCGATCACATGATCTGACAATACAAAACTTTGCAATACGATAGGTACATGCACAACATAATAAATATCATGACATTAAGCTATTAAACTACAATTCCATCAATCAGTTAAAATATTAAACTATTGTAGTCTACACACGATTATAATGTGAAACTAATTTTATAATACTTTTATATGCAAGTAATAAAGTAGGCATGTACGTAGCATGATATAATTAGAAATAAATTTGTACCCGAAAGTCCCAAGCCTTAACCCCTCACCCCAAAAAAATTCTACTAGCATTTTTGTCACCTTCAAAAAGAATTACCCATATAGATAGAACTATAAAAGGGGTGTCATCCGAAATGTCGATCATAGGCATCTACAACTGACAAAATGGTTGTTAGCATACATACACAAGTGTAGGGGTAGACCTCCCATAAAAAACGAACGAAAAATATACCTTAACCCATACAAAACATGTTTTGACAAAAGCAGTCACAAAAATGATTATGTAGAGAAGAGTAGCCTTGCTAGTTACACTAATATCAAATGTTTTATCCATAAACAAAAACATATTTATAGCGAGCTAACATCTCCGATACATAAATCTCCGGCTAGAACCTAGGAGAAATTTTTATTGCAAAGCAAAGGTAACGTGCTAATCCTTATATCAACAATATGATGTTTATTACTCGTACCCCAAGTTCAACAATGGTTACAAATACGTTGAAAAGTTCAATCCAACTATTTGATCTTCCAAACTATTAATTGAACACTGTTAGTTGTTCATACAAATATGTTGACAAGTTCAACCAACCGTTTGACCTTCTAACTAAACCTATTCAAGTTTCACTAAAGTTAAAAAAATGATATTCAAACAACTTGACTAAAAAATCACTAATTTCTGATTCATCGGAAATTGTATTCAAAATGTCGAAATCAATATTAAAAAAACACGTGCTCAATTGCAAGTACATATTTTTTTTTTTTGAATGTTAGCTCTGTTATGTTTATTATTGATAATAGAGTAAGATGCAAAATACATTAAAACTACCAAAACTATTAAAATGCTATTAAATTTCCTAAAATCAAACAATTTACTGGATCACATTTTGCTACTTTAGATCAAGGAAGAATAATCTAAAAATTACTTCTAAATTAATGCTATAAAATACAAAAAACATTAAAGAGTCACTAGACAAAAACCTAAATTTTCTCTACTATTAACTATTCACTGGAAATCAATATCAAAGAGAAAGTCAACAGCTATGGATTATTCACTAGAATATTGTGTTTCTTCATCTTTGAAAGGAAGAAAAAGAATTTTTTCTACATTTCTTCTTCTTCAAATAGGAGAGGAATAGTTTTAAAGATTAGCTTTATTAATATTATCTCATTTGTGAGTTTACCTAAAAAATTACTTATTCAAAGATTTGGTAAGACCTATAATTAGATGGATATCTTAAAACCTATAAATAATTAATGATTTAATTCCAAAGATAATATCAGTTTCAAGTATAGATTATTTATTAAAAAAGATATAACTTTTTCAAAGATAAATTAAGTCTTTAAAAAATCTTGCATTTTAATAATAGTTTTTAACTAATATTCTTACTACAAGTAAAAATAATGATTATTACTAATAATCTAGATAGCTATACTAAAAGAAAAGTGTATTAAAAGTCTTAATAAAAGTTTTCAATTTGTAATTCTACAAACTATATATTAAAAATAAAAAATATATTATTTAGAAAAAATCTTTTATATATTTTATTTGTTTTTGCAACCTATAAATCAATAGTGCAGTGGTTAGCACTCTATAGATTATATCAAAAGATTTGTAGATCAAATTTTTTATGAAGCAAAACCTCTGATAAGTAGAAAGTGATCTGATCTATTAATGTAATTGTAAATTAACTGATATTTTAAGTATAATTATAATTATCTAAATTAGATCAATTGAATTGTAATTACAAATCAATACTATATAAGATTATGATAAAGTTGATTATCTAAAATAAAGTAGAATTATTCTTGATATACAGTAACTGTATTATTATTTTTAATAATAAAAAGAGTAAACATTAAACTAATAGTATGTTGTTAAAGAATAAGTAATAAACAAATCAGTACCCAACTGAGAGATAGGTATGGTTCTTTCAAGTTAATACTTGGGTTTTTGTCAAGAATTTAACCATATAACTATATTAGATTTTACAAACTTAATTGTTAGAAGGTCTTGGTGGGAGATAAAACTATGAATTATACTAAAGAACTAAAAATTAGAGTCAGATAAAGAAAATTTGATAGTCTAATAACCAAACTACTTTTAATAAAATTGATCTGGAAACAATTAAGAAAGAATCATATGTGATATTATTGTTATATAATTTGTATTATAAGTAGTTATACTGTATAAGTGAATTGGGAAAAAAAAACTCTTTCCCATAACCAACCAGATTCTTAAAAATTTCTTTTTTTGGAAACTTTTAAGATGAAAGGCAAAGAAAGATGACAAGTTACAACAGAAGTTCCAGAGCTTCTAACAATCCTCCCACAATTACGGAGCACATCTTGAGATATGACAAAAGAGCCAGCAAAGAACTGGGCCTGGCTAGAACCCAACCATATATAAAGAAACCCATCATGACAGTAGCCAAGAAGTCTACACAATCAATGGCAACCACTTTCTCCAACAATGACCATCAACCCAACAACACAATCAACACAACCACATAACAAGAAACAATGCTACAAGAAAATCAATAACAAGAAATGGAACATCCATCTTAACAAAGCCAGGAATCAGAGGAATCAACCTCTTCATAGAGTGACATAGTAGAAACACAACTCAACACAACCAATGAACAGAGTGAGTAACAAGAAAAATATTACAGAAAAACTATTATTTAGAAACTACAAATAGCTTGAAACAACAGCCCAGATAAAAAGATGGAAACTGAAGAGGAAAGCAACTCTGAACAAAAATGGTTTACCATTTCCAAAGGCAAAAATAAAGAAATCAACAATCCTCAAGGCAGACCAAGACCCAAATTACCATTCGACAGAACAATCCAATACAGACAAGAATGATACAAGGTTGGCATCTCAGCAAAACTAGTCAAAGAAAAAACTATACACCAAAAACTAGAACATATTATTCTAGCCCTCAACTCTCCTGAAAGACTTCTGACAGTATGCAGCAAAGGAAAAAAAGAAGATATACAAATCATTGCCATCTTTGTAGATCAATATGCAGTGGAACATGACACAACCATGGAGCTCACAGAAATGAATAACAACAGACTGATGCACATGAAAACTGGTCGTCAACAAAGCAATAAAGGGAACTCCATAGTAGTGTAGAATATTTCCTTGAATATAAGATTCATAGAAGTCAAACAAGCCTTCATCAAATATGGTCAAATCCAAGGCATCACTATGACAACCCAAAACTTGTGGCCATGTGCCACAATTACTTTCAAAGACCAAGAACCCAAATACAAACTAATAAATGTCAGAAGTATTCTAATCAAAGGAAACTCAGTGAGAATCAACAATACAGAATGGACACTTCAACAAATGAAACAAAAACATGAGATAGTCACTAAACTAGCAAACCTCCCTCCCAATATATCAGCATGGGATATCAAAAACATTCTTATACAATGCAAGTGACATATATACTACATCCCAAGGGTAGCAAACAGGAGTTATAAACCTAAAAGATTTGCAGTCGTCAGCTTTGAAACACAAGAAGACCTTTTAGTAGCAGCACAAATACAATATCAATAAGAAGAAACAACCTTCTCATTCATTCCAATCTCAACAAAATAATGTGTAATATGTAATATACCTTCTCATCTAGCCAAAAACTGTCCCACCAAGGAAAGACACCTCCAATGGGACACTTACAATAAAAACCAGGCAACTAAATTCAGAGATCTTTATAATAAATTTAGACCAGAAACAAACTTCATCAATCCGTAATATCAACAAATAAAGAACACTCAAAATATCAAAAGCAGGAATATATGCAACAGCAGTTTTTTGAACAACTAAACAAAACAGGAGAACCCAACAATCCTCAAAGACATTGGTAATATCCTCAGAGAAATCCAGCAATAATTGAATACTATCAAACATCAAGTGACAGAACTGGATGAGTGTATTACCAACCTGGAATACTATGATGAAGAATACTATGAATCAATAGATAATAAACAAACACTGGTATCACAAGACTCAACACCCATATCACAATCCAACAGCACACAATTCACACCTGAAGATAGCTTTGAAGACCTCAGAAATATATAAACACAACTCTTCTCTTCCATTGACAAAATGCAAGACAAAATGAATCAAATTTTCACCACAATGGATGCTTTAACTCAGATCTCAACCAAGACTACCAACAATCAATAAATATGGGAAATAAACATAGCAATTCCAATGATAACAATGAACATGCGAATACAAACATGATATATAACCATCAAACTAACAATCCTAATAACCCTCCACTCAGAACACAACAACTCGCAACAAATCTATTATGGTCAGACTCAGACTCTACAACAGATAAAAACACTGATATACTATCATCAAAATTCCACGACAATCCTAAATCCCTATAAGGAAAATCAATTACAGCAATAAACAATACTATCACATCACATAAACAACATTCTAAACACACACCAAACTATTAAATCATAGGAAAAATCTGGAATATCTTCACAACAAATGTCAAAGGTCTCAAATTGAACTCAGAAAAACTACTTCTCTGGATAGAATGGATCAATAAACACAAATTGAGTATTCTCACATTCACAGAAACAAACCTCAATAATATGGAAGGAAAATTTATTCAATTTCACGACTACCAAATCATATGGAGTAACACAAGTAATCAAATGAAAGGGTTTGGAGTAGCACTATTAATTAAAAAAAACCTCGCCAAACACATTTACAAAAAGCATATATAGAAGGACAGAATCATCACAATAGACCTAATATTCAAATTCAAACGTAAACTTAGAATTATCACTATTTACCTCCCTACTCAAGCACACTAATCAAATCAAGAGTGCACCAAAGAAGTTCTTAAACTAATTAATGAAGCAAAAGTCTCAAATAGCCAAATGATAATACTAGGAAACTTTAACTCAGTTTCCAATCTCAACATAGATATGTTTAATTCAAAGTTTCCAAAGGCAAAGCAATACCTTTCAACAGAAAAGCTCATACAATGGTTATCAAACAACCAATTCATAGATAATTTTCAAAAAATCAATCCATATAGTATCCAATACATATGGAGCAATACAGAAGACACAGTCAGTAGAATCGATCAAATATGAATCTCTCCATCACCACTCTGGCTTCTCATAGAAGTACAAATATAAGAGATTGACAAAGAAGTGATAGAAACTGATCACAATGCAACCTATTGTAATATACAACATTGGAACACCAACCTTCCAGAATCAAACAGATATAGATCACAACCCAATATCAAATATAATTGACAAGACACACTGTAAAAGAAATGAAAAGATTTTAGAGAACACATATAATCCAAGCTTGAACAATCATGGGATAAACTTAATACCTCTCCAGACAAAGTAAACAAAAAATGAAATTTTTTAAGAGATACTATTCTATAAAGTGCAGCCCTTCACATCAAAAAATACAAGGAAAAAAAAAATTATCAAAACCACCTAGCCCTTCCACTGATGCTCTATGCAAACTCTCAAAAATCCACTCATTGGATAAACAACTTCTCAACAACAACCCACCATTAGATCATATTTTCAAGAAAATCAAATCCATATTGAATAAACTAGCCAATAAATACTCTATCACCATAGACTCTCCAAAGGAGCCCTCTTGTCCAGTAAATCTTGCAAAATGGATCAAATTCATCAAAAACACAAGAGATACACATAAAGCAATCTTCAATAAACTGTATAGAAACAAACAATCAGAAGCCATATCTGAACAACTACTAAAAAGACAATTATACTTCAACATCAACAAAAAACAGATGATCAGAAACCTATTAGTAGGAATTGCAATTTTTATCCGAATCTGAATGATCTGTGGATTTGATCCAAACGGATCGGATCAGATTTTAAATTTTTTGATTCGTTTGTATACGAATCGGATACAGATTCTAAATTTTGTATCCAATCAGATTTCAAGTTTTAAAACCTAGCCAGGTTCAAATAAAAATCAGCAGTTTAACTATATTTAAATGTAACTATTTAAGGTAATTAAAAAAACCCTCTCTAGTTTTTTTTTTTATATTTCTTTAACACCTTTACATGTTTCTTAAAATTTTGTGATATTTTTTATGATATTTTTCTTCTTGCAACATTACTGGTATTATTTATATTAAAATAAAATAGAATACAATAGTTTTTTCAATGATTCCAATGAAATAAACAATATAAGTTTTAGTTTAGATAGCTATGAATTGAGTGATACTAGTAATATTGCTACAAATAGTTTTTCAGAGATATTATTGAGTAATAAAATAAATTATAGAAGTAAAGGTGAAACTATTTTACAAAGGATTCCAATTTCAATGAAAGTAAAAAAGTTTTCTATAATTATTGCAGCACCAAATATACTTGTAGTGGAGGCAGCATCTCTAATCTTTTCAACCATTTAAAAAAAAACCACTTGATAAAAATAAATTCAACTTCTGATAAACCTTTAATCAAAAAAATTTTTAATACTACAGTAGTCAGTATAAATATATTTATTAAATTTAAAACTATGCTAAATTTATTTTTTATATAGTGGATATATAAACATAAAAAAATAAAATAAAATCCCATCTGATGGATTGTTATAAACCAACACCCTTTTGCCACAGTATCAATTTTTTTGCCGAATTTTTTACCGCAAAATTTTTTTTTGTCATAATATTGCCGGATTTTGTGCTAGATTTTGTGCCGAATTTTTTTTCACAGAATGCCAATATTTTTTTGTCAATTTTTTGCCGATATTTTTTTGCCAATTTTTTGCCAATATTTTTAATGCTGAGTGGCAGCAATCGTAAATAATTCGTCAATATTTTTATTATTAAATTTTGCCAAATTCAGTAATAATTCGGCAGCCAAATGACATAATTTCGACTAGTGATAATCAATGAATTTCTTTTTTCATCAAAGTTTTCCAACAGAAGAGTTATCAAAATTTCTGATGTTACTTGACATCATATTTACTCTATTATCAACTTAAATATAGGAATAATAGGAATGAAGTCTTACCTTCCAATCATTCCTAAAAGTTCTATCAATAAAGTCAACTTCTTCACATTGTATATCCATTAATAAGGATTTATATTTGTAATAAAAATCATGATTATTGATTGTTTCATCAAATCCATCTTTGAATAGCTCTTCAAGCATAGAAGAGGTAGGCTTTAAATAAGTCTTAAAATTTTAAATAGTTAGTTCAAAACCATCAGAAGTAGGAATATAATTGTGAATACCAATCTCTCTTTCCTTAGATAAATGAATCCGATATTCATCAGATTTATTCTCTATTTGCTTTACTAATTCAAGTACTATCTATTTATCGAGCTCATTACAATCAGTCTTAAAAATTTTTCTGGAAGGCTTCCAAGTTAGTACTTCAGAAATACTGGCCTTGGTTTCTTGATAGATTGCCTTACATTTTTTTCTTCACTTGGTATGTTTATCAATTTCTATAGTATCCAATTTGTGATATCTATTGAAATGTTCCATTTATAAAGTGTGACTGATAAAGTCTTTACTACACTCAAAATATTTACACACCTTGAGAGGCAGAGGTTGTTTAGGCAAAGATTGTTTATTCTTTAATTTATCTTATTTCTTGTTTCCTTGATATCTTTCTTTTTTCAGATGACATTTTTTCTTCTTTTTAGAGAAGCCCGGGTCAAGTGAAGAAGAAAAGACTTGTCATTTAGAGTTATTAAAGTAGACAGAAGAAGCCTTACCTATCCATTTGGCAAAGAGCTCATTTACTTGATCTAGCTGTTTTGCAAATCCAGAGTACTTGAATATAATACCATAGTAAAAGTTTATCTCTACAGAGAAGTTCACTATATTGTGTTTGGTCTTTAAAACTACTATTTTTTATTGTTTACTTTTTTCCTGGGAAAATTTCCTTATAAGAAAATTTTTAAGAAAAAAGAAAACTATAGGAAAGAGTTTTTTTTTTTTGCTATCAATTGTTTTATTTTTCTATATAAATATATATAAAATTAAAATAAAAAAAAAGTATTGAGTAGAAAAATAGATCCAAGTAGTGATAATACCTTATATAATCACAAAAAAATAATCAAAATTATAGATAAATAAGTTTTTCAAATAGTCAGGAAGAAGAAAAATATTCCAGAAAGATTTTTTTCTAAAGAAAAAAGGTTTTTAATAGAAATACTTTAAATAATATGAAATTTTTTTATTTTTTATTTTCTCTTTCATATAAGCATATTTGTATATATATTTTTAAATATTTTCTTATTTTTATTTTTCTCTTCTTCTATCATAGTTTCTTGAAATTAGTTTCTTAAAGAATAATAAATAGTGATAACTTACTAGCAATAATATGTAAATTAAGTATATACATATTTATTCAAAATTTATTATGAAGCAAAATATTTTTTTTCAATATTATATTTAAAAGTTAAAGCTTATTTGAGAATTGAAAGCTATTGACAAGTGAGTCAATATATAATTTAGCTTAGTTATAATATATATTTTTATTAATTTTTTTAACTATGGCAAAATCTCAGGAACCTCACAAATTTTCTTTACCAATTTTCCTATTTTTTTATTAGCATTAATAAAATATATACAACAAGTACATATACTTTGATATATTTACATTTGAAAAAAAATCAATATTAGATCAAATACAGTCAAGCAAACACTTGTTAATTTAGTGAAAGGACTTTGCAAGCAAGCAACATTTTCCTTAGGGTTATCATTTTTTAATGACACAAGGAAATACAGGATAGCAATATAAATTTCTATATATATTTAAAAAATAGATATTGGTTATATATATACATATACAACTTACCAGTATAACAGGGAACTGAAAGTCTAGCTGCAAGTTAAATTGCTAACAATCTAACTTGCAACTATGCAAATGCCTACTTAAATATTTTCGAGAGTCTTGCTTTAGTCCAGGATTTCCTATTGGAGGCAGCAGTAGCAATGTAATAGATTTAAGCTTGCTTAATATTTTATTGATAAAATTTAATATATTAGTCCAGATTTTTCTTACTGGAAGCAATATCAAACTTTATTGACAGCAGCTAGTTACACTTTTACAAAGGCTAGCCACAAGTATTAGTTCAGGATTTCCCATTGGAGGCAATCTTATAAACTTGTCAGGTAAAAGGCTCTTTGGTTTTTGTTCCTTCCCTTCGATCAATTTAGTCACCATTAGTTTCAATCTGTTTTTGTATCTTCGAGACATGTATCATATTATCTATACCAGTGTTTTTGAAATAAATATAAGGTGCAGTAGCAACAAAATAGTGAATGCCTTATTCTTACTTGACTGTAAATATGATGAAAATAGTGTATCAATATAAAGATATGATTAATAATTAAGGTGTCAGATTATTTAGTCAATAAAAGATATCAGTTAAAGTAGTTGAAAAAGGTGCCAGTATATTTAGTCGAAAAAGAAAGAACTGAGTATACAGTTGTAGCAAAAGCAGAGGTAGTTAATGTAACAGTTGAAAAAACATCAGCAAGTAATAAAAATATACATTCGATTGTAACTATGTGGTAACAAGTAGCTATATATATTTAAATAAAATTGATTGTTTAGTCAATATATAAAGAGGTGTATATATTTTCTCAAAAACTAGCAAGAAATAGGAAAAAATATTTGCAGGTAAAAAAAAGATTCCTAGGCAAGATACCTGGCAGTTAGGGATCTCAATTTTTATCTGAATCCAAATGATCCGCAGATTTGATCCGAACGAATCAGATCGGATTTTAAATTTTTTGATCCGTTTATATACGAATCGGATATGGATTTCAAATTTTGTATCTGATCAGATTTCAAGTTTTAAAACCTAGCCAGGTTAAATAAAATTAGCAGTTTAAATGTAGCTATTTAAGGTAATTA
>CAJVPT010007249.1:0-10236 GCA_910592055.1 Acaulospora colombiana
AAAAATATTTGAGAAATCATTCTTTTTATTAATATGTGGATTTATTTATTATAATTATTGATTTTAGTATTATAAAAGTTTTTTTAATCAAAATAAAAAAAAACATTTTAAATACTTTATTTAATTGGGATAAAAGTTTAAAAATCTTAATTAACTTTTATTCAATAAAGTTTTTTTTAATATTTAAAAAATTTATTAAAAAATAAAATTTTTATTTGTATTATTTACTACTTATTTTTTAATATCATAATTGTTTTTAAAAAAACTTTTTCAATTAAAAGAGTTCATCTTTGAAAAAAAAATTTTAATTATTAATAATATTAATAAATATGATTAATAGGAACTTGTTTGTATTTTCAAAATTAATATAATTTGTGCTAACCAATAATTTTCAATAAAATTTATATTACTTCAAATTTAAAATAAAAATAACATAAGCAAAATTCTTTAGAAAAATTAGAAAAATAAATAATAATAAAAATAAAAAATAGTAAATAAAAAGGTTTTCAAGATTTAAGTTTTTGTTTATCTTTTTTTTATTGTATAAGATTTTTTTATACCACTATTGCTTCAAGAAAAAAAGTTTTAATATTATATTATTGATTTTTTTCCATTTAAAACTTTCTTATTATAAGTAGAAAAAATGTTTTTTGATTTTTTGTGATTACTGGATGTCAAGTTTTTATGTAAAAAGAATCTAGATAAAAAGGAGTGAAGATGACTTTTGAAAATATTTATTAAGTTATATTAAAAAAATATTAAGACTTTGTTAGCATAGAAGTATAAAGCTTTTTGTGAATATTTTTTTTGTGTATTGTTAGTGTTAATAATTCATTTGTATAATAGTATAGGAATAAATTAATAAAGAAAATTTTTTTGCAGACATAATTAATAAAAATAAAGATTTTGAGAACAATAATAAATATCTTAAAATATTCACAATATTAAGCTCAGAAAGCTAATTTTCTTTAGTTTAGCAGAAATTTTAAGTCAAGCCGAAGAATATGTAGTTATAAAATCTTTGTTTAAAGTTCCGAATATGCAATACATATTATTGATATATATTTTTTAAATAATACATGCAAAAATCTTTATACAACAATTAAAAAACGAGTATGTAAAATAGCTAGTGTACGACAAACATTAAATTTGGAATACCATATTTATTGTACTCTTTTATTTTCTAACAATATTTGAAATAATTCATTATACTCGTTGACATTAATTAATAAGTAATGGATTTCGAAATGACGAAGAGATTTACACCAGGCTGGGTTATAATGAGTTGAAAATACGTATATATTTCAGTTCTAACTTATTTAATAATCAAAGGAAGTAGGTATAAGTCGATGTATTTGTTTGTTATTAATTTGTTTGCTTTAATTTTTTTTTTTTTTTTTTACTAAACTATCTCTTTGCCTCAATAATCGTCATAGTGCGTATCGATGAAATTATTACCAACAGAGATTTTTTCATTTTCTCTTTTATTGTAGACGGTAAGATAAATTAATTTATTGTCATGTCATGTCATTCAATATGAAATGCGAATTTATCATTTTCTTTTTCATAATTTAGACTGTAATAAATCGATTATTCCGTTATTTATCTTTTGAATTTATTATTTATATTAATTCGAATATTTATCAACCCGCAGGGAGTAAGTTCAGTTAAATTCGTTTATTGCGCACATGCATATTTGGGATGTTTTTTGTCATTTAATGTATTTAACTACAGACAGTAAGTCGAGGCGGATTTTTCATATAGATTGATTCCTTTGACAATGTTTAAATCATATATATCATATATATCGCAATCTAGTTTGTAAGATTTTATAATTATTTTCGTGTGATTTCTTGTGAGACGCTTTAACCATACCATGCAATTATTAATTTTAGATGGTAAGCCAAATTGTGTATATTTCTTTTAAACGACTCACGAAAATTATATATGCGTATTATTTCTTTTGGTCATTTCGAATTAACAGGGAGTAAGATGGGTTGTGCACATTTTTGCTTTTTATCTTACACTTCACAAAACGGAGTTTTAACCAAGCGCATCTTCTCGGAAATCTAGTGGGTAAGTGGATTCAAAGAGTGTCGTCATTTTCGTGTAATTTTTAGAAAATGTTACTAATTCGGCGTATTTTTGTTCACGTAAGACGGTGGGTTAATATAAGCACGTCTCATTGCTCACCATACATGAATTCTTTAACCACATCCTTATTCTTTATTACAGATTGCACGTATTTTTATTTTGGTCACGTGTTATTACTTAGATGGTGAATTTACCGCAATACGTAATGGTTATTTTGTGTTAATAACAGGGCGTAAGTAAAGCTGGCATATTTCTTTCAAGAATTACATAGTATTTCGCGAAAATTCCTTAATCACGTACACGCTGTTGCAGATTGTAAGTTTGATCCATCATATTTTCACAATTCATTGTGAAATTCCTTTCCTTCATCATAATCATCTTTTTTTTATTTACCGTTTGCGCATTCACATTCTCGATTGCAGATAGTATGTATACTTTATGTTTTCTTTTTTTTTTTTTTTGTAACATTGATAAGATATATTAATTAATACTGTATCATTACTCGCAAGATGGTACGCAAAGTTGGATATAATGTGTGTTCTTGTTTATCATGAGAATGACCTATATATTTTATTGTTCAACTCAGATGGTAGGTTTAATACATGTGTTTTTTTTTTTGTTTTTTTTCGTTGTTACTACATTAAGTATTCTTGTTTTTAATTATAGATTGTAAGCCGAATCAATATACAGCATTTACTAATTACTCTGTACTTACGAAAAGAGGATTAATTACAATTTATTCGTTTTTGTGATCATTTAGTAGGTAGGCTAGACGAATTGTATTACAATATCGTATCCGTCATTCTTTGTATAATCCCATACGAATGCCCTTATTATTTAGTGGGTAAGTGGATCTGGGCGAGAATCGGTTTGACTGTCTTCATCTAACATGGTTTCAGATACGTATAACAAATAAATGAATAAGTAATGTTTATTTTACTACGTCCATGATTAATTTATACGTACCCGTCCACAAGTTAATAGGTAGGTCTGATTAATATTGGCTGTATATTCTCATTTCTCAAGGTGACGATTTTAAATTCAAAGAAAAGGTAAGTTTCGTATTTATTTATTCACTAAAAAAAAAAAAAAAAAAAAACACCTGTATTTGATGGCATAATTTTATGTAAGAATTTGCTTTTGTAGCAGATGGTGAGTTAAGATCGTGCATACTTCAACGGTTTATGTAAAAAAATTTTTAGCCAAATTCTTGTTCTTGATAATCTAGCAGGTGCGTGTAATTGAGTCCAATTCTTGCGAAACATTTCAATAAGATTTTTGATATTTGTTACAGCTGGTACGTTTGACCCCACCGCATGTCTTTATTGTGTGCGGTAGAATATTGTATTGGTCTTTATAAATCTGTTGTGGAAATCAACTTGTAATTATTCTAATTTGTCGATAGGAAAAGCTTGTAGTCATTATGGAAGGAAAACCATGTCTCTTTACTGGTGCCGGATTTGTAACTTGTCTTACTTTCAAAGAAAAAATTTCGATAGCCATAAATGCGGAGATGATGACATCGACAAGTTTATCAAAGAAGTGCAACTGACAGCCACCAATAGATTTGAAATGCTAGAGTTTATTCCTTATTCAAAATTTAGGGATGTTTTGCTTATCGACAAAGGTGGTTTCGGAAAAGTTTATTCGGCCGAATGGACTGGCGGTAGTATTGTTTGCTTGAGTGAGAAGGACTACCGATGGAAAAGAACTGGAACCACCAAGGTCGCACTCAAATGCCTCAATGACTCGCGAAATATCCAGGAATTTCTAAATGAGGTGAAGGTCGTCATTCTCCGCTTAACCCTCTTGATCACATCATTGATCGTCGTGAATTAAATTTAGATTAAAAATCTCTATTACTGTAACGAGAATTTTTCGCACATAACTCGATGCTACGGAATAACAAAACATGAAGAAACAAATCGGCTTATGATTGTGATGCAGCTTATCGAAGATGGTAACCTCAGGAATCATTTACCTTTGTTTCAAAAGATGGCATTGAAAGATGTATTCAAGAGTCTCGCCCGAATTGCCGAAGGTTTGCAACAGATGCACGCAGCCAAATTAGTCCATAGGGACTTTCACCCCGGAAATATCCTTCTATCCAGTAAATAGAAATAATACTATTTATATAACAGATTTGGGTTTATGCAAATTAGTCAATGAGCTTACGGATAAAAGTAAGGGGGTATATGGTGTTCTCCCATATGTGGCACCAGAAGTCTCATGCGGTGAAGAATATACAGAGGCAGCAGACATTTATGCATTTGGAGTTGTTATGTCTGAGGTCGTATCTGGAATTCCTCCTTTCAATAATGTTCCACATGACGAAAACCTTGCGATTCAAATTTGTGGTGGGCGCCGACCTCGAAATAAAAATCAAAATAATATGCCCACTTTAATGATTGATCTGATAGAAGAGTGTTGGAATGCTGAACCATCAAAACGACCAAGTGCGCTCGAACTATGTATTATTTTAAAAGTTTGGAGTAGGTACACAGATTACCCAAACTCCAAACTTGCCAAACAAATTGTAAAGTATGAGAAGTTGATACAACGCACCGAAACTAGCATTTGTGAAGATGAGATGCACCCTTCGGCGATATACACAAGTCGGCTTCTTAGCATTAATTATCAAGGTAGAGCTATTATAAAGAACGTATGACGTGATCATTAATGAATTTTTACAAATTACCAGATTCCAGACTCGCATATTTGAAATGTGTGTAAAATATATGTGTTGTTTTTCCAGAGACTTGAACCTAAGGATATTCCTTCGTCCACAAGAATATCTTTTAGTCATATCTTACTTATCCTTAAGAAACCACACCATGATCTTCTATAGGATAATATTGTAGAACATCAAAATTGAAGAAATAATCAAACCTGTGTGGATCTTTGGCAAGGTGTATAGTATAGGCAGTCCGTTTGAAATCATTGTTTTAACGAATTTAAACACTTTTGTATTTCCCCTTAAATTTCCTCGCTACTCTGGTTTAAACCACGATCAATCGAGATTCAAATTTCTCTTCTTTATTACAAATATTTTTTCACATTTTAGTTTGGAATTTTTACATGACGAGTCATTATAAAACAATAACGGATTGATGAATTTTCAAGCTGTCAATTTCACGTGAATTGTGATACTCAAAACTTATTGTTAACCGTGATTGTACTTTTTCATTACTCTATCCCTCCACGACCTACTTCCCGACGTCTTCTTAGTACCTTTTTTATCGTTCAAGAGATCAAGTTCACTCTTTGCTCCAGGTTCTGTGACCGTGTTTTTGCGAACATCTTTGTTTGCTGCCCAGAATTTATCTGGAGGAGTCGAGTTTTTCCTCAATGAATTCTCGATGAAACCCGAATTATTGGTCAGATTTGATGCGCTCTCGTCATTTACGCCATCTTTCTTATCTTGCTCATTGATGTTATTAGCAATTTTCGCTGCATCCTTTGTCACATTATTCTTCAGTAAAATCTCCACGTCTTCGATCAACTTCATTGCATTGAACGGCGAATTATGCGTTATGGCATTTTCTTCATTGACATTGTCAATGTTGCTGGTTTCGCTGGATTTTTGCGAAATACTACTTTCCATATTCTCGCCTCTCTTTTCTTGTTTTGATTCATCCAAATATTTTTGTAATGCTATTTTGAATTCTTTGATTTTTGTACACAGAATATTTCTAGTATATTTATTATCCATGCCCAATTCTTTTAAATCTTCATACGTCAACAAACACAAGTCTTGCCAACTCATTTCATAAAAGTAAGGGCATAGTTTTCCAAGGCCGTCGTTCAATGAGTGAAGGAAACATTCCATATCTGGTAGATTGGAAAACAATGCGCTTAGGAATTTTAAGAAATCAAATGGCCAATGCCGTGGATCGCAAGTTTGTGCATTATAGAACAAATATAATAAAAATTACCGCGTAAAACTTTTGGATCAATATGCCCATACCAATTTTCCTCCTCATCGTTTTCATTTTTAATATTTTTAATATTGGAGAAATCAACTACTGGTAGATTCACACCTCTCTCCCTTGCCTAAAATTGGATATATAAGATTAAATATGAGATTAAGAAATTCCCATCGTCCTCTTGTTCATTATGCTAAAGTTATTTGGCATTTAGTTATTGCTAGACACTCTCGAAATTGATATATACTTACTAGAAATTTCCTGATTATAAAAAAATGCCTAAGTAATCTCTTTCTCAATTGCCAATTGGTAATGCCCAAAATCTCAAGATCATTCCACGTCAACTCTATTATATCATGCCAATCCTGATTTGCGAAATAGGGAGCCAGAGGTTTAAGACCTAGTCCATCGAGCCACGACGGGAAGTCTAAACAAAGATCATGAACACACAAATATGCATTACTTAATAAATAAAACAACATGGACGCGAGAAAAAATTACCTTGTAACAATAGGAAATTTATTTGATTATAATTTTTTTCATAAAAATCATTATAGCTTTCCAGCACATTCTGAATCTCAACCTTACTCAATTTTGGAGTTAATTTTAATGTTTTCAAGTGCGAATAACCACTATCACCGCTATTACTAGGTTCCCAATCGATATCATCGGTAATTTCGTCGTCAGATGACTTCATAATTGTTATATTTTCGTGTGACGAGGTGACTGAAATTTAGAAGGGTTGAGGTATTTATTTATATCTACTGGTGCACATGGTTCTCGCTCCTCAAGAAGACAAACTTTTGTTTCTCACCAGAATTTGTTTCTGGATTCGACGGACTCTTATTTGTCTCAATTTTTTCGCCCTCTGATCGTATCACGGTTTCTTTGTTATTTAGATTTTTACCTGATACACATTTGCACATCTTTAAACATGTTAGCAATATTTTTGATACGTTTAAATATACACTCGTAGTGTCATACCTTCTAGATTGCTAAGGTCTTTCGTAGAGACATTGTTTTTCTTAGATTTCGACGTCACATTTTTTGCGCGTTTGGAATCGACATTCTTATTGCTCGCACTAGTATTCCCACTTTTGGAAGAAAACGTTTTACTCATACTTCCAAAGCTTTTTCTACTTTTTATTGTGCTCGAGTAAAAGCTTTTTGTATTTAGCATAACGGACTTTGGGTATATTAAAAGAGGTGAGCAACATTGGTAAGAAAAATTCCGTTGAACGTTTTTAAAGTTAGAACCGAAGGTAAAGCCTATCGCCCTAAGCTTCGATCTTTTAACTATTGTGTTTAATCGAATTAACGATGTCATTATTTTTTCGATCGAGATTATCGAGAAAAACTGTACTGTGTATTTTTATGTACTGTAGATCCGCATTTGTCAATTTAAATCTCTTTAATCTCGATAATACAATAAAAAAATTGTTTTTTGAATTTTTTTTTTTGCAACATCCGTAGTACAATTCATTCAAGTAGCATGATATATAGTAAATTTGATTTAATCCATACATCATAGTCAACAGGTTGTTACTGCCATATATTCTACCAAGTTAGTTATTGGTATACAAAAAAATTAAAAAGTTAATTAATTGAAAAAAGATAAAGTAAAATATCTAAAAATATACAATTTTGCAAAAAAGAAGAATAAATTAAAAGAAAAGAATCTTATCTAATTTTTTTAAAATATTTCTTTTTCAAGATCTCTTGTTAATAAGAAATATTCTATTGAAATATTCATTTTTCTCATGTTTGGACAAAAAACTTATTTATCACAGTTTAATATTTTATCTATATTATTTATTGTATATTTTTATCTATAAAAATCTTTATACTATATTGAACTAAAAAACTTATTGTCTTAAAATCCAATTGAAATAAAATAAAACCCGTTGTTAAAACTTAATTTTAATCACAATTATAAAAATTAAAAAAATCTTAATTTAAATAATCACAATTTTTTATTAATTGAAAACTTATTATTCAAATCTTATTGACTTTTTAAACTTGAAATATAAAATAATACAATTGAAAAATAAAATAAAAATAGAATACTAATAAATGTTTTTTTTATCTATAATATTATCTAAATATATACTATAACCAATAAGAGATTATTTATAATTTTCTAACATATTTAATATTAATGAATTATCTTTAACAAGATTCATAATATTTATAAATGTAAAATCAAACAGAAGTAAATAAAATTCTTTGAAAAATTCAAAATAATAAATAAAAATGCTTTCAAGATTTAAATCTTATTTTTTATTATATAAAATTTCTATATAATACTTTTATTTCAAGAAAAAAAATTTCTATGCTATGTATAAATAAAAAATATATAAGTTTTTTGATTTTTATTAATTATAAAAATAATTTTTTTATATATAATATATATATTATATATCATATAAAAAAAAAAACTCTTTCCTCTGATTCCCAAATTTTCAGAAAATTTTCTTTTTGATAAATTTTTGAGAAAAAGAGAAACCAGTCTAAAAAACAAGAAAAACCACCTTTACAACTAAACAACTTACAAAAACAAGTTCAAGAACTCTTTATAGAGTACAGAAGAGGTAAGTTTTACAAAAATTATTAACTTCTACTATATAAATTTTTTCTTTTAGAAAAAGAAAAACAACAAAAAAAACTGAATCACTATAAACTCTTGGAAGCCCAACATCAATTTCACAAAGCTCCTAACCAGCCAGTGCAAGTTAACACCTTTCTAGATATCAAGAGAAGCATTACAAGCAATAATTCAAATCAATAAATCAGTTCAAATCCAAATACTCATAAAACTTAGAGGGATGTCCAAGCTTCATTGACTATACATAAAGAAGTATATATATCACAATAACTGCATTTCAATAATATTACATCATGCAAATACAGACATGTACATTTTTCACAACAAGCTCAAAGGTGTGTCAAATAAATAACATTAATACACTTTCTACGTGTTTTGCAAATCAATTATCAACAACCTCTTAACCCCATGTATTTACATAAATTAATTATTAACAACCCTATAATCCTATATATTTATTATTGACTGATTAACAATAAAAACAATACTATCACAACATATACGTGAAACAAATATTACCTACACATCACAACAAATAACAAGATTTTTTTCATATTACCAAAATAATAATAAGGAATAAGCAAATCTGCAACACATTTTTAAGAAAGCATAGCAATGATTATCAGCAAAATACAATAATACCAAACATAATCAACTTACTTCCTATCACATGATCAATATGTTTATAAGGAAACACAAGCTTTTATAGGTCACTAAGAAAAGAGAAGCACACATTATAAAGATCTTAGCTCAATTATTAGACAAATATGATCAACAATGGAAACTATGGGCAACACAAACCCTTCTTAATATTACTTTAACTCAAGAAGTTACCATAAACCCCACCTCAGATCCAAACTAATACTCGATTATAGACAGTATCATTGCTAAAATCCTGAATATCGATCATATCACCTTTATTAAAACCAATATTCTTAGACAACACATCCTTTATCTATGAATCAAAGAATAAGAAAAAAAAGAAGATCTTCTAGCTCCATTTTTAGAGAATAAATATCTGAATATAATAGAACAAGCTGAACAAGTATAATACTCTTCACAAAAATATTATATCAAGTCAGACAACATCCGAAAACAATCTTCCTATACACAACTCACCAGATAAAACAATCGCTATAGAAGTTCAAACAACCACAACAGTTGAAATCCCAAATATTATTGAAATTGAAATGGGAGATAAGGAGCTTGAAGATATAATTAAAATGGAAGTTATTAGTGAGAAGATTAAAGGGAACAATATAGCTGAGCAACATACATATAAGACAAGAAATAGACCAAAGACATCTAGTATCAATTTCTTTTATATCAAGGCAGATGGTGAATATAAAATATGTGTATTTACTTCTAGGCTCCTAAAAGAAACTGAAATAGAACAAATAGAATATTTGCAAAATACATTAGACTTGCCAAAAGATTTCAGCCCTTCAAAAAAATTTTTATCAATAGTAATGTATTGACAATATTCTGTTGCGAAAAGGAGAAAGATGCTTTTTAATGTCTTGAAAATATTAACAAAAAAGAGGAAAAAAACTTTACAATTATACCTATAGATATAGAGAAATGGTCAAACTCTATTCAACCACCAAATAA
>CAJVPT010007250.1:0-10236 GCA_910592055.1 Acaulospora colombiana
AAGGTGTCTACTTTGACGTGAATGAACCATCTATCCTCCAGATCTTGTTGGTTTGGGATGAGCCGTGCTTTAATTCTTCTTTGAGAGTGAGAATGGTTATAGATGTGAATACTTAAGACCTTTCTATATCTTTGTAAAACAGCCTTAATTTCTTAACGAGTGTGACCGTGGTCAAGGTCTATCAGTGTGGCAACCACTATCTTGTTTTCTTCTTCTGCTACTTCTTGTTTAAAGAACTTTTTCTCTGGTGGTGAATATGAGGTTTCCCACTTTTCTACTTGTATAGGAAGCAAGATAAAGTTTTTCCCTTCTTTCTTGTTGACCTTCTCTATACATTGTAAGGCATTTTCTACTTCTTTAAAGGTAAATGTTGTCCAAGCATTATCATTGAGAAAGTCTTTTTTAAAAGGTAGCATATCTTTGGATAGACTCAGGGCACCTTGGAGATAGACTAACCATTCTTTTTCTATATCTCCCAGTATCCTGGAGATGAGAATCCTAACCTTGAATTTTCCCTTTTTGGTAATATGAAATGGGTTAAGGCTGAATGGCTTGGACCTGTTTTGTGTATTGTAGAAGATTTGTTCTACTATATTTCCTCTTTCAACTCTTTCCTGGATGTTTACCATTTCCATTTCTTTTTTCAGTTCTTCCTCCAATTCTTTATCACACATTTCAACTTCAATATTATTTGGAATTTCAATATTGATTGTTGGTTGAACTTCCATGTCTGCATTTGATGGGATATTCCTATCTGAAGTTGAATTTTCTATTATGGAGTTACTAAATTCCTCCTTGGTCTGAAAGGTTTCCTGAGTATACAGGGGAAAATTATTTGTGAAAGTATCTTGTTCCAAGATACATCTGACTTTTTCTTTCAAGAAGGGTGCCATGAGGTCTTCTTCTTTTCCTTGACCTTGTATCCATAAGTATAGAATATGTCTTTTGAGGACCTCAGCTTTGATGAATGTAGTTGGATATACATTTAAGATTTTTGCAAGAATACTATCGAGTATTGAGTATTCTGTTGGTCCTGGTGTTTAATTGGACTTGTTTTGTGTGGTGAGAGTATTAAAAATGATCTGAGTAGCTCATGTTTCTTTCCTCTGATCATGCTTTTCAGCTATTTTGACTATTGTATCGAGGATGTGAAGTTCTCTCTTCTTAGCAATTTGCATAATTCTCTGTTCCTTTGTTATATTGGTTACGTGTAAAGGAGGATAAACTATTGATTTGTTGTCTTGTTTACTTTTTTGATTTGTTTGTTTATTTATTTTAGCAAGGTATACAGGGTTGAATGTTGTTGTCTTGTTTTGATGTCTTGTTTACTAGAGTGAGTCATTGATCTTTCCTGTTTGGTCCTGCTTATTTATCAGATTTGCTGTTGATCGCCGTTGTTGTGAAGGATGGATCATTTGTACATAGACACTTGATAAACCTTGCTATATTGTTTGATACTAGACTATTTGACATGTATTTATTTGTGTAACTTGTTTTAATGTTTAGGTAGGTATGTATAGAATCAGGATACTCTACTGTTTAGTCCTTGGGAGCCTTTGATATCCTTCTGGGCTTTGTAAGCTTTGAGTTTTTCCTGATTTATCAGTAAGAATTACTGTTTACAGAGTTCCTTCTAGTGCCTAGAAAGGTGTAAACCGACACTGGCCTGGCTAGAAGCTTGGGGAGTTGATATTGGGCTCTCCTAAGCTTACCGTGAATCAGTTTGTGATTGTTTTTTCCCTCCCTTGTAAAGTAAAGCTAGTATGATGCTGTGTTGCCAATATTTCTCTTGATCGATAGAGGAAGCTTTAGGAAGGTGGTTGACTGTTGTAGTTTGTTGTTAAGTCCTAAATTTTTAAAGGATAAAGTGCTTTTGAGGCTGGCTTCTCTTTTCCAAAAAAAATTATCAAATAAAAAAATTTTCAGGAAAAAGGGGATCAGCAGAAAGAGTTTTTTTTTTAGTAATTATATTTATAATTTTTGTTAAAATTTTGATTTTATATAATGATTTTTGAAGCATCTGAATAAATATTGAGTTATATAATTTGCTTATATCCTAACTTAGTATCTATGTCAATGGAAAGTTTTTATTGGCATATTCAATAATACTTTAAATAATATAAATAGGTTCTTGTGTATTATATTCAGGGAAAGCTACTTAATTGAATAGTAATAGAATAGGAAATTGTTAAAAATTTTTGTAAGTCTGCCATTAATACATTTTGTAAAAAATTTTTAACAGGTTTCTAATAATATTATAGATTTGATAATGTTAATATTATTATTCTAGAGTCTTAATTTTAGAATTAGATAGATTTGGTCTTTTTTCTATTTAGTAAAAATTGTGTTTATATATAGGATTTTGTTAAAAAAATCTGTCATAAATTGAATCACTTGTAGCTCTAGAATTTTGTATACAATATATGGAATTTGTGAAGAACTGGATATAGAGACATTGTTTCTAGATTTGATAACCAGTTGAATTTCTATATTTGTAAAGAGTGAAAGTATATTAAAATACTAGTGGGTTTCTATATTTTGTTTAGACATATATGCTTCTATCTATTGAGATCTGTTTTAGATATTATGTATATCTTTTTTTTTTTATCCATTTTGTAAAGTGATCCTTTGCAATTTGTTTAATTTATATTGAATCTATAATAATGATGATTAAGAGATCTATTATAATCTGTTTGTTCAGAATAATGTGATATTTAAGATTTATTTATTATTGAATTTATTATGCTTTTTTTTTAGATGTTATAAAATCTATCCTTTTATCAATTATATATTTTATTTTTTGTCTTGTCTTGTAATTGTTTATTATTTGAAGTGTGACTTTAAGTTGTTGAGTTGTCTGTATTTCCTTTGTGTGCAATATTATAAGAGTTGAGATATCATTTTGTATATTTTATATTAGAAGACATGAGATACTATAATATTTATTTAGAAACTACTTTACTTGTTTATAAAGAGAGTTTCAATTTTCTAGTGTTGAATTGATTATTGTTTTTTGACTAATTTGAAGAAGTTATTGAAGAGTCATAATTTTTGTAGATAATTGGATAGGGGAAGGTTGATTAGTTGGATTGCACTTTCTATTTTTAATTTTCTTAATAAATTTATATACTGCTTTTAAAATGGCATCTCTAATAAGATTCCATTGTATATTGATACTTTGTCTGTTTATTTGTTAAGCTATAATTTTGTATTTAACTTTTATTTGAGATTTTTCCTATTTTTACTTAATATATGTACTCAATTAAATCTGTTGCTTTTGTTGTTATATATTCAAGCCATTGATATTGTGAAATGTCATATCTTTAGGAGATATTTTGAGACCATATAATTATTGAAATTATTGGATTTGTGTTTTTGTCAATGAAAGTATCAAAGATGTTTTAGTTATAATGTGTTAAGATCTAGATTTGATCAATTCTGCTTGTATGGTTTCTTGAGTTACTTTATATAAATTTTTATTGATATGGATTAATATATCTATATGAGTCGATATATCCATGTTCTTATAAAAAAAAAAATTTTTTTTTTGTTTTGTTTGGAATATAATTTGAATATTTGTTTAGTAAGTAGTTACTGATTTTATTAGAGTTATATACAAGAATTATGGACCAGTTTTTATTTAATATCTTTATAATAAGATCTTTGTACTATTGTTATATTATACTTCTGTATTTATTATTGAAGTATAAAATATATACTCTAATAATTCAAATATAAGTTTTTTTTGAAAATGCTAAATCTAAGAGAGTATTCTACCAGGATATTCTTTTTTGTTAAAAACTCTATTAGCAAGTATTGTTATTAGACTGATTGATATACTTTGGTCATATATTGATATACTATGAAAACATCAAGTCTTATAGAGGTAAAATTGTTAGTATTTTGCTACTTTAGTATTACTATCTATTTCAGTTATAATGATTATATCCCAAAGATTGTTGTGGCAGTATTGAAACAATAGTTATTATTTTGTTTCATTAGATAGTTCTTGTATATTTCTAATATAGATGTGTCAGGTATTATTGATAAGTGAATTAATTATTAAATATTGTATTATGTATATTTGAAAAATTAACAATATTAGTGATAGTTAAGTTAATAAGTGAATTGAAAGAAAGGTATTAAATATTGTTTATGTATATATTGTTAGAAATGTTTATCAAATTTGGTTCTAAACTCATGATTGTTGTTGTGAAAGAGAAATTGGTTATTTGTATTTTATATAATTTATTTTAAAGTAAAATATTTGTATTAGGAGATGAGAAAAATATGGAGTTTATTTTTTGGATATGAATAAAGTATTGTATTCTAATATTTGATCTATAATTATTGATTATTGAATTTCGGGATTGTGTTGTTAAAATCTATTTGTGTAATTTAAGAATCAATAAGTTGTCCTATTAATGTCACTACTTGCTACATAGAGCTATTAAGTATATTTATTTAATTTGTAAGTTGAGCCTATTTAGTTTTAATATTTATGGCAGGGTTGATAGCCTTCTCTTTCTTGAGATACTAGAGATAATGCTAATATTGTTGTCTATTTCTTTATTATTATTATTTGCATCAATAAAGTTATCTAAATCTTCTGTAAAAGTATAAAGCTCTTGAATATTGGTTTATATATCATTGATATATTGGTTAATATTGAAAAGATCTTGTTTAATGATATTGATTTTGGAGTACATATGTTTAAGAATATTATAGATGTTCTTAAGTATAGGGTTTTCAATTGTTGATGTCTACTATTGTTAATTGTTGGATATATTCAATATGATTTCTTTATTTTGTCTTTGATAACATTTGTAAAGAATATTGTACTTGATGTTTTCTTAATTTGTTTGAATTTGTTGTTTATCCCTGCTAATTTGTATCTAGCATAGAGGTAATCAAATCTTTTATTGTTTTATTGTTTTCATTGAATGCATTCTTATTGTTTAACTTTAATAGAGTATTCTTTGACAAGATGTTCTGTATTGGAACAGATGTTGCAAATTTTAACTACAATATCTACTCATGTTAATTCAATAGTACCAATTATAGGATTAATATTTTTTGTATATATAAGGGGTTTTTTATTTTTGAAGCTAAGAATAACAAATTTTTTTCTGGTATATTCCTATATAGTTCTAAAAATAAACATGTTTATGCTTTAATTTTATTGATTATTTTTTTCAGGTTATGGCCAGTTGTACCTAGAGAAAGATTGATAAGTTTAAGTATAAATTTACTTCTTTCTTCTTTGATTTGTTTGATATTTAGGAAGGAAAAGATTCTAATTAGATCAATCTAAATAAGATTGTTCATCTGTTACTAATTTTGTCAAAGTCTTGTTAATTGTAGAATTTATATATTGGCTGATTGTCACATGCCAATGGTTTGTATTTTTATAGATTAGATATTACTATATTTAGAAAGATCACCACAGACATTTAACCAAAATATATTTAAGGGAATATTCTATACTTTAATTATTTTGTGTTTTGCTTTATACTATTGTAGACTGATACAGGTTATATATGTATAATGGTATTATCATCAATTTTAATGTTTTTAACCTTTTTGTATTCCTTTTTGTTCCAAATAAGACTATAATATTGTTGATATTTTGTAACTTGTTGAGTTTGATGGATATAAATAATTCTAGATGGAACAAAAATTTTTTGATAAGATTGAATCCATTATTATCATCCTGTTCTAGACTTCATTGATAGAAATGAACATTTTGAACCTTTTTCTGCCATATTCAGTGAACCAATTAATAGGCTCTTGAATATTGTGTTAAGTTGAAATTAATATATCTTGAATATTTTGTGAAGAATTTTATAATATTTGCTAGTCTATTTATGGAGTTTTATTGTACTTTATTAAATCAATTGTCAATAAAATCTTATTTATCATTAAAACCTTATAGAGTAAAGGGTATACTGTTATCCTTTTCATTAATAATATTAATTACTATTTTAATATGTTTTAATTGAGTTTGGAAGAAGAGAAGGTGGTATTATTTATAATGCTTGTTAAAATGTTGATATACTGTAAGAGCTGATATTATTACTACCAATTGTATTGTTACTGTTGATATTTACTACTATTGAAGGAATTTGCAATATTGTAAAGTTTTATTTGTGTAGTATTTTTATAAGGAGTTTGGTGGTTATCAAGCACCATGTTTTTAGTATTATTTTTAGAATTTCTGGATGAATAAAAAGTTACTTATACTTGTATTTGAGTGTTTCTATTTAAAATAATCTTGAAAGGTATCTTATATTTTAAAACTTTAAACTTTAGGTTTATTTTTTTGCAAAAGAAAAAAATTTTCAAAAAAGAAAATTTTAAAAAATCAATAATATGTAAAATTGATTTTATTTATATAAAACAGTGATATACTTTATACTTAAGTATTAAGCTTTAATATAAATAAGAATGTAGAAACATTTAATAAAAAATAAAGAAGCAAAAACTCTTTTCACTGATCTTTTGATTACACACAAAAAAAATATTTACAAGGAGTTTTTACACTTCCTTGTTAATAAAGTCTCATCACTTTCCTTAAAACAACTTGAAATATAATTTCAAAAGTCACTTCTACTCTTCCCCTATTGTTTACAAACTTCTTTACTCAAAAACTTGACTTCTAGTAATCAAGAAAAATCAAGTAGTATTTTTGATATCAATGGTAAGAAAGTTTCCAAAGAAAGAAGAACTGACTATAAAGTACCTGAAAGTTTTTCTAATCTTTGAAGCAAGAGGTTTATAAGGATTTTTTGTAGTAAAAAGGCTTATTTTCTCTCTTTTTGACTGTCTTGATCCTCTTAGAGCTTTCATGTTTACAGTTTTCTGGGGAATTTTACCTACCTCAGTTTGACCCTGAATTTTGGATAGCACAAATCCTCACTAAAGGTGATTGGCTATCACAAAATACATTAGTTTTTGAAATGTAAACAAGCTTCTATTGATCACACTCACGTGTTTTGATACATTATTGGTGATATAGGAAAGAAAGTTTTAGAAAAAGTGTCTTCTCCAATCATATATGTTCAACCTTCAAAAAACAATTATGATATTGAAAAGTGAGTGATAGGTAGAAATAGAAGATCTAACTCCCATCTCTTATTAAGTTTCTCAAGTAGTGAAAAGGCTTTCTTGAACAAAAGCTGAGGTCTCCAAGCTTCTATTCCAATTAGGCAAAGTTCTTGAAAAGATTTTTTTATTCCAGTTAGGCAAACTCTTCTGTAATATTATACTGGCTTCACTAATGATAAGCTAATCCATATATTAACAGAAGGATAAGTTCCTCAAACATTCTTCTTGAAGTTACTTTCAAGAATGGCTAAGTTTCTCAAATGTTATAAAGCTTAAAGAATATCCCAATCAGGCAAACCCCTTTCGAGAGGAAACTGTGAAATGGAATAAGAACCTTTTAAAGGACTTTGAATTTTATTTCCCCTTCCCCTTTCTCCAGTGCAAACTTTAGAATTCATCATTTTTCAGGATAATCAATAGTGACAAACTATTAGCAATGATCCTGGTTAACTTAGAGGCATTATTGCCAAGCTACTAGGAGAGTGAAATATTGTCTCCTAAATCTGATTTAGAGTACCTAGTTTAGACTTAGTTTTGTTTAGTTTGAACTAGCTTAGTGGACTTCTCATATTTTTTAAGTAGTATAGTCCTTTAACTAATAATGTACAATGACGAGTTAGTTTCTTTGTGAAAGTCTATAAAATATTTAGATATTTCTCAATATCTCAATAAAGATATGCTATTGTGGCATAATTGTGAGTTAAAAAAAATAAGTAAAAAATAAAGAAACATATAAGCAAAAATTATATACATATATTACAAGTACATAGCAAAAAACTATCATTAGAATATTATAGCAAATATTTAGTCAATAAAGATTTTACTTAAATACAATAATATTATTTAGAATAAAGTATTAAATTCAACAAATTCCAATTATATATAAATATAAAAGTTATAGTAATATATTAAACAATAGTTTTTTTTTTTTGTTTTTTTTTTTTAAATGGTAACTCAACCTTGTTTTATTAAAGTTTCAAGTCAGGGCAAATCAATATAGATACAAGAAATAGTTACTAATAAAACACTTCTAGAATTGTCTGTAAGTAGTTAAAATTTTATGCTATTACTACCACTTTGATTTCATAAGCTGGTTACTCTTCGAGGGTGTACTATCTGTTCCTTAGCTACTTTCAGTATCTCCATATTGTGAAATTCTAATCACTTCTATTTACGAAATGGCTTGTTGTCAAGGAGAATTACTTGAATCCATCTAATTTATACACCAAGAAAGAAGATTTATTGATCCTCCTAGATTTCTCCTAATTAATGTGCTCAGATGAAACACATAATTTCAAAAAAAAATTTGATCCCCTTATGTCTCACCTGCTATACAATTCAACTTTATTACGTGAACTTTATTTCGAATCTTTATCTATTCGACAGAGTTAAAGAAGAAATCTACTTAGTGATCAGGAGTGGATGACTACAACCATAAAATCCAGTTGTGGTATCTTGTGACCTTTACCAGGATCAGATGGATTCTTTCTTAAAGAAACCAATGATGTAAATAGAGAAATATCTTGTATTCACCTGCATCAGTACAATAACTTATAGTAAACCCTAGGTTTTTATGGAGCTGAGGAAATGCATTCAGACATATGGAGTGACAAATGGGAGCTTGTTTATATTCTTTTACTAATGTAAGCTCTATTTGTTCAATAACAGTGTGAGAAATTTTGTGCTACTCAAAATTCAGGGTCAAACTGAGATAGACAAAATATTCTAAAAAAAACTAAGGATAAGCACTATAAGAAATAGACATAGTGACAAGAGAATGAGAAAGTTGTCTTTCATCATTTACAGGCTTCTGTGATATTTTTCTACAGTGTGAGATGATGGCACATTAGTTTTTCTTCCTTTTGGAACTTTCTTGCTATTGGTAGAAAAGGTTTTTACTTGATCTTTAAAATCACTAGAGGTCAAGTTTTTGTTTGAAGAGAATAGTAGACAAGAGGAAAGGGAGTAATTGATGACTCTTAAAGCTTCTTCAAGTTGGTTTAAGGAGAGTGATAAGACTTTATTAGTATAGAAATATGAAAACTTCTTGCGAATATCTTTTTTGTGTGTGGTTAGAGGATTAGCAGAAAGAGTTGATTGAATAATGATCCATATATATTAAATAATAATTTGTACTAAAGAATTTAAATTTTAATATAAAGTACTCAATAAACTATAGAATATATAAACATACTAATAAATAGATCAATAGAATTCCTTTAGTTTAAGTATATATAAACTATAAATAAATAAATTAAATTTCTTGCATAATCAAATTACAGAAGATATTAAGTTTTTTAAAAAATTCTAATATCTTCAAAACAAACAATAATATTATTAATTTACAATATATATATGGTATATAAATTTTTGAATTACTTCAATATATTTCTCATATAGGATTTAATTGAATTCTTACAAATTAATTCAATTAATATTATATATTAAATAATAGATATAAAATCTATTACAGTATATCCAATTAAAATAGAGTTAATAAAAATTTTTAAAATAATTATAATGATTTATAGAAATATAACTATTATAATTTATATAGATAGTTAAGTAGCTATTAATACAATAAATAAAGCTATTTATATTTCAATTTATGAAGCTATAGGAAATATTAGAAATTGAAGTATTATTTAATATTATGCAAAGATATAAAAATTATCAAATTCATATTTATTTTATAAAGTTAAAATATATATAGATATTGAAAAAAATAAAATGATTAATCAACTTTAACTGTATATTAACCATCCAATCCCTAGTTAGATATGTCTATTCATAAAGTAATAGTAGATCTAACTAGAAAAAACTATAATAGATTATTATTAATTTACATATACTGTATATAGAAATATATAGTTTGTATGAAGTAATTGATATTATGCTAAGAGGATTTACTTTCTCAAAATATTAAGTTAATTCTTAATAAAAAGCTCATATCTAATATCAGTTACAGTTTAAAAAAAAAAAAAAAATTTAATCAATTTACAAAAATCAATTATATCCATATAATGTTAGATTAAAAGAATTTTTTTTTTTCGAGTACCCGTAGCCAGGCTAGATCGTCAGTTTATTAATCAAATGAAGACAAAAGTACATTTTCATTCAAGCAGCATG
>CAJVPT010007251.1:0-10235 GCA_910592055.1 Acaulospora colombiana
CAAGAAGACTATCCCAATCAGGCAGATCCCTTTTGAGAAGAGGTTGTTTTTATTTTTGGATTTTTTTGGTGGACCTTAAATTGTTCCCTTTCCCCAATCGTTTTTTACCTTTCCCCTTTTTAACTTAGCAATTAATTGGTTTTTGGGCAATCTACAGTAACAAACTATTGGTAATGATCCTGGTAGATAGAGGTTATTACTAATCTATTAGGGGAGTGAAATATTGTCCCCAAAAATCTGACTTAGAGTACTTTTTTATGAAGATGAGTTAGTCCCTTTGTGAAAGTCTATAAAATATTATAAATTCATTTCAATTTTTCAATAAAGATACATCATTGTGGCATGATTATGGGTTAAAAAATAAAATAAAATAAAATAATCTAATATACAAAAAAAATAACAATATATTCTTTAAAACAATATAATAAAATATATAATAAACTATTTAAAAATATCAGGAATAAAAATATATACTATTTTACTAATTACTATTTTATATTTCTTTTTTTTAAATTTTTAGAAAAAAAAAACAATTGTAAATTGATTACAATCAGAAAAAAAAAATCAATACCAGTTACATTCAGAAAAAAAAAAAAAAACTCTTTCTGCAAATCCTTCAGATCCTTAGAAATTTTCTTTTTAGGCAATTTACCCAAAAAATAAGAAACATCTTTATTCAAGACACATATTCTTGCAATACCAGCATACAACAGTCATCTTAGCACAAAACAATATTTCATGCATAGCCCTAGAGCAGTAGATTGTTGAAAAATATATATATACAGTAACAACTTTAGCTTTTTCTCCTTTTTAAGAAGAAGGAAGGAAATCAACATAAACTGATTCACAGTCAGAAAAGAGGAGCCAATATCAACTTCACAGAGCTTGCAGCTAGGCCAATACAGGTTGACACCTTTCTTGACACTACAAGAAATCTCAAAGCAAATAAGTTTACTTGATAAATCAAGCAAACCTCAAATTCTTCAAGACCCAGAAGGACATCAAAGCTTCTCAAGGTCTAAACAGCCTAATGTATATACCCTATCTCCACATACATCAAAACACATTACCAGAGTAGTTTCAAACACGTACATATGTATAAACTGTTGTCAAAACAAGTTCAACAAAAGTTCAATATAACAGCACAACAAGTGTGACTTAAATTAGTAAGATCATCAAACACAATTATCACAATAGAAAGTGATCAATGTAAACAGAGTGTCAGAGGTCTGTAAAAAACACAACAAAGTTAATGTAAACAGGCAAACAATCTAGGCAAAAAAAGAAAAACAATGCGTGTCTAATCAAAACAAGATTAAAACACATGCAAAAAATAAGGTTATAGTCAAAAACAATAAGTATTACATGTAAAAGCTTGGCAACAATTACTAGAATAACACTAAGGACATATATTAATCTACTAATATAACTATTTATAATACAATACAATAATATGATAATAATATCAATCCACATATATATCCTATTATAAATAAAGCAAAGTAGATACTTCAGATAGTAAACAATAGAGAAGATGATATTATTGATACGCTAGTCCAATTGGCAAAAAAACCTAATAAAACAAGCAAACTATAGGTTATGCAACAAATTGCTAAACAAAAAGGTATAACCAATCATAATGGTGTGATGGCAGATGCTCCAGAAACATGTACCATATTGAATAGCATTATTGCTAAAATTCTAGGAATAAATAATACAACATTTCACAAGAAATGAATCCTTATACAACATATTACCTTTCTTTGGTATAAAGGAAAGGGAAAGGAAAAGGATCTACTTCAATCCTATATAAAAGATAGATACCTGGACATAATCAAAGAAAAGCTAACAAAAACACCACCTATTCCAATAGAGATCACTACCAATATAGAAAATGGATCAATATTAGATAATGAAATAACAATGGTGAAAGATCAAGAACAGGAGGAAATAGAAGTAAAAACTCTTAAAGGCAAAATTCAAGACCACAATATAAGTGAATACAGCTCTTACGCTACAAGAAATAGGCAAACAACCTCAACACTAAACCCCTATTTCATAAACAAAAAAAGTAAATACAAAGTAGTAGCAATGACTGCCAATATTCCAGGGAACAATGAAGAAGAAACCAAGATATACTTGAATAGCATATTGAAATTGCTACGAAACAAGCGCAACCTTCTTTACAAAGAATTCATCAATGGAAATGGATGGTTGAGTTTCTGTCTGAAGGAAGTAGAAAATCTTCTCAAATGTTTAGAAGAGATAAATAAAAAGGAAGAAGTTTTCAGTCTACAACAACTTGAAAATAAGGGTACCAATCTAACACAAAATATAGAGATATTAGACAAGAAGATCTTTCAAGCAAGAAAAGAAGAAGAGGAAGAGAATATATGGCATGTTGGCCTAATAAATATAGTACATAAAACTTTATAACACTTATAAAAGAATATCTCAAAAGGTATAGTAAGGTACGAAATATACATATCTATAAGGTCAAAACAAAAACAAGAGTCAAGACTTATATCAAGTAGCATAGCTACCTCAAGTCAAACCTAGAAACATTATGGATGACCCCATTAGGAACAAAAACTACTAGAACTATCTTTTCCAGAAAAAAACTGATAGATAGAAAGATTAATGACATTCTAATAGAAAGAAATAAAAACTCCGCAAGACTACTAGGAACAAACAAGTCCTACTCAAGTTTGATAGCCAGGGTGCTTAATGATATAGAAGCAAAAGCATGTTACACTCCAAGAAACCCCTTTATACTAAAGAAACAAAACTTTATAGTCATATGTTTTGCATCAAGAGAGGTCCTCAACAAAGTCTGTAAACAATATATCTTCTTACAAGTGTTAAGCCTATTATGGAGTGTTAAAAATACAATAATAGAAAATGAAAAGACCTATGATATTAAAAGTAAAAGAGACATAGCACAAGATATAAAAGTTAAAATAGACAACGAGGCACTTATAGACTCATTATCTGACAATGAATCGATCAGTTCCTCCTCTTCTTATAGTATAAATTATTGACCTTCAAGAAGGCAATACTCAAGAGATCAAAAAAGATCCTATAGAACTCAAACTGATAAGAAAAGACAAAGAAATAATAAAAGACTTAAAATCTAGCCATAGGAAGTAATAGAGAACCTATGGGCAATCCAAGGCCTAGCCAGTACAATAGTTTTGACAAGTACGTGTCAAATACAAAAATAGAAAATGAAAAAAACCCATTATACTATATCTTAAATAAAACTTAGAAAAGTTAAGTGCCAGAATAACCAGACTAGAGAGTAGAACAGTTCCTAATAGACAATTAAGATATAGTAGAAAAGGGGCAAATCACTCCTAAAAAGGTGTACCAGTTGTCCAAGATAATAAGAGGAAAAACAAGCTTGATTTATCTCCAGTAGAAATTTCAAAGGAGAGCAAACATCAACAAAAAGAGCATAACAGTGTACAATTAGATAATTTGAATCTAAGAAAATTCTTACAAAGTAAAAAAACTGACTTTTTAAACAAAAAAGAAAAAAAAAAAGCAAAGTAACAACAGAGATGAGAAAAATGATATTGAAAAAAGGGTAATAAGAATAGGTATACATAATATAAGGATATTATCAATATAACTAATCAACATAGTCTTATGGAAGACATAAATGAGCAAGGCATAGGGATAATAAGATTGTGTGAGATCAAGTTAATGTACAATAATGCAAAATGGACTTTCAGTAATCAGAAAGAATACAAACACTTCCATAGTACCAACAAAGATATCACATATGGTGCAGGAGTAAGTTTACTAATAAGAAAAGATTTTGAGAAACAAGTGGCATCAATAGAAGAGGCAGATGATTATATTATTGTCATCAACATGTTAACAAAGAAGAACAAAATTTGTATTATATAGATTTATATCCCATCAGATAGACATAGATGCAAGAAAGTACAAGACAATTTAATAAGCTATATTAGAGGAAAACATAGGCAGGGCTTTCATACAATTTTAATGAATGATTTTAATATAGTATACAACTCATCAAAGGATAGAGCATTCTCATTCAGGGCATATTTCAGACCTTCATGGCAATCTGAAATTTCTCTATTCAACTTTCTTAATGAATGGGATTTTTTAGATATACAGGTAATATATGAAGAGAAAGACAAAACTTCTACTAGGCAAGATGCCACAAGCAGTAGTAGAATAAATTTCATCTAGATGTCACAAAGCTTGGCAAAATACACAATCCTATGATTTAATAATCAAGACATGAAAGAAATTGCTGGAAGTGATCATATTATGCTTTTGGTAACCCTACATAATAATAATCTATTCACAAGAAACAAGACCATTAAACACTGCACAATATTCAAAATATGAAGGATTGATCTAAAAGAAACATCTTCCAAACAATAGCAAGCCTTTCGAGAAAGCTTGAACTATAAACTTAAAATTTCCTTGGAGCCTATACTCAATAAGGAACTTAATGAAAATGAAAGAGAACTACTAGTAAATACAATCTGAAAAACCTTCAAAGATCTAATTTGTAGTGTAGCTTTTAACAAATTAGAAATCAAAAAACTAGTATAAAATAAGGAGAAATGATACAAATATAGTCCAGAATTTATGCGGTACAGAAGAGCTCTTCAATTATAAATAGTCTTTAAGAAAGCAGAGATATCAAAAAAAATAACAAAGGTGCAGGAGCTCAGTGTAGCTATTGAAAAACATAATGCTATTCATAATCCATATCATTAGATAGAAAACTATTGCATCCAATACAACATCTCCAATATCCCCTAGATATTCTTGAAAAAAGATATCCAAAATACAATAGAAGGGCTCAAGTTTATAGGTCAAAACTTAGAAGCCAAAAAAGTAAGAGAGGAAATCAAATCATCTTTAAAACTAAGATGTGATGATCTCAAACACAATCAAAAAAAGATAGTAAACTCACTAACAAACAAAGAAAGAAGCAAAATAGTACTTGACTGGATCAAGATCAAGCAAGATGGTATAGAATATATAACAACGAACAAAAAAAAATTGCAAATGAAATAAGGAAATATTATCAAGAGGCCCTCAAAAAGCAAGATGTCAACTTTGTTAATATTACTAAAGAATGGAAAAAGGAATATAATCCCAAGCAGTACATCCAAGATGCATGGTATAACAATCTTCTAAAACCAATCACATATGAAGAACTGGAAGAAACTCTCTGTGTGCTTTCAAATAATAAAGCCTTAGAAAAATTCCAAATTAGCTATGAAATGCTAAAGAAATTGAATCAAGAAGGAAAAGAATACCTGCGAAAGATGTTGAATACCTTTTTAAGATGGGAAGTTACAACTGTATGTTGGAAACAAAGCCACATATACCCAATAGCTAAACCAAAACCATAGGGGTGTGAATTAGCAAATACAAGACCAATCGTATTACTGGAAGTTATCAGAAAGTGCTTCACCAAAATTCTAACCACTAGAATAGAAACATTTGCAAGATCAACAATATTCTTGGGGGTCCTAACTATGCAGAATTGCCAGGAAAGAATATAGCAGAACCTATTCAAATTCTCAACAACATCTGTGAAGATGCAAGAGAAAATAAAAAAGAGCTGGGGATACTCTTTCAAGACATGGTCAAGGCATATGATACCATTAGCCTGGAAATGCTAACTAAAGCAATGGAAAGGATCAAGCCACTCAAAGGTTTTATTAAGATTATGATGAGCCTGTTCCAAAATAGAGAGTTCAAAATAATATTTGAGAATGACTTCACAGAACCAATAAGGGCAAGAGATAGAATAGACCAAGGAGAAACCATCTCACCACTGATATGGAGAATTTTCTATAACACTTTGCTATACAAAATCCAAGAAGACATAGAACAGGGATACAAAATAGAAGTCTCATGGAACTCTGATCTAAATAATACCACCACTAAGAAGCTAGAATCAAGACACACAGCCATAGCTTTTATGGATGATATCACATGGATAGCAAGATCCAAAGAAGATATAGAAAAGATCTTAGAAACAGCAAGAATCTTTTATAAAGCAAATAACTCTCAGATTAAGTCAGTTTTGGTTACCTTCAATAATTCCAACCATTATTCAGAAGAAGTTCATGCAGAAATCAACAAAGAAGTGGTTAGAGAGTTAGACAGAAGAGAGCAAGCAAGATTCCTAGGAATATGAAAGATAATCAGAAAACTGCAATCGAACTCAAAGAAAGGGTCTTAAAAGAAATCAATACTGTTATGAGAGTTCTCAAAAACAAGAAATTGACTGACAAGCAAGTCCTTTATATACTAAATAGAGTATTAATTCCAAGAATAGAATTTAAAATACAGCACAGCATATTGTCCTGGAAAATATACAATAACCTGACAGCAACATATAATAAGCTCTTCAAGAATAAATTAGCATTATATAGATCTATTCCCAATAGGGTGAATTCACCATCCAAAGATATATAATCTTAAAAGCATATGGATGCTTCAAAAAGAAAGCCAAATAACTGGACTCTATAATAGAATAAATGATCAGGGTTCAGCAGGGCTTATAACAATTATCAAGTTGAAACAAGCACAGATTAAGTACTGGAAGCCACACAATCTCCTTTCATATGAATCTCTAGATCACCTTAATAATAAAAGAAATTTCACATTACAAGTTTTAAAGTTAACTAAAGATTTGGAACTAACTTTCCAGAGCTGGAAGTAAAATGATATTTTTGAGTAGACCAAAGGCAATAGTTCAATTCAAGAACACCTAACAATAGAAAAATATAGAAAGGCAATACTATCTCTGTGAAATAACAGATTAATGTACATAGACCAACTGTTAAACCAAAATCTCACAAAGTTCAGAAAGTAAAGAATAATTCAACTTATCCAGCATACTAGCAAAGGTCCTATCCCAGGATGGTATGATATTCTACAAGAAACCATAGCCAAAGAAGGTATAGAAGACCTTACAATACTTAGAAAAAAGGGATGGGAAGAAAAGTGACTATCAAAATACACTAAATCTGAACCTGGCAGAGATAAATGAAAGAAAACCTGGATAGTTACCCAGAATGAGAATCAATAAATAGTATTGAGAAAACTGATTCAGAAGAATAGTCAAGATACTGTGATAATTCATCATTTCAATCATCAAGAAACAGAAGATAGCCTAGAAATACTTCTTATAAAATGTGCAGAATACTCACTAAACAATAAAAATAGAAATGAATGTAATATACAGTAGAAATAGAATCAGATTTGATCTATATTATACCATTCTTAAACCATCAAAAAAATACTAGAAGAGCACAATCATTAAAAGTTTTTTGTTCCCTATTGAAATTAGATAGTATAATGATTAAGAGCATAGTCCCAAAAACCCAAGATCTGACAAATAACCAAATTGAAAAAATGGAACAAGTATTAATAGGAAATTGGAAATAAGAAATACTCAGAGATAATATTAAGCAAGGAGTATATCAAGATCACCTACTTGAAATTCTCCAGTGCAATTAAGAATCATAGGAGAAGCTGACCTTCTATTCTGATGGATTCTAATTGATCATGGAAATAAGAATGCAAAAATGGATGCAGCATAGATACAAACAGAAGAAGCTGAAAAAAAAGTAAATTTTAGACAAGAGTCAAAACCTGACTCTCATTCACAAGGGTAAAACTAGTGACATTGATTACAATAGCTTTAGTAGCTTTGATAGATAATACTGTCAAGATCTTTACAGATAGTCAAGTCTGTATCTATAAATGGAAAAAGCTAAAGAAGGAAGACCCAAAAATGACACACAAAAAATGGCTAAAAAAAAAGAATTAGTCAATGTAGACAAGAATGCTAAATCTCATAAAGAAAAAGTATATTTAATTAACTTTGACCAAGGTTAAAACCCACTCTAATGATCCATGAAATGAAGAAGCAGATCGACTGGCCAAAAAGACATTAAATCTACCAGCAATAGAATAAAAAAGTCTCAAATCAAGCAAGATATTCACAGAAACTATGTGGCAAGAAGAAGTGATAGATAGTTCAATATGACAGTTCATCAAGCAAATCAATAAAAGATCAATGGTTCTATCATAGACACAACAATATAGAACAAAGACAAAATGGTATCACCAAGTTCACAAGCATCAAACCTACTAATGGGATCTGGTATGGAATAGGTTAAAAGATGGAAATATATGGGATACCTCCTTCAAAAGCTCACAGAGAAGAAGTTTCCTGATCAAATTGACCAATAATGAACTACCTACCTTAAGCAAGCTAGTAATAAGAAGATCAGATTTATACAAACAAGCAAGATGTATAGCATGTAATCAGTATCAAGAAACAATAGAACACTTATTAGAATGTTCTGATCATATGATTGAGATCCTAGCAGCATGACAAAAAGAATTTGAGACTTTTTTTAAAGAATTCGACAAGTTATATTAAGAATGTAAGAGAGAAGTGGATGAAAAAATGGTATAACTAGCAGTTGACAATAGAAAAGAAAAAGATGAATTAGATAAATGAGCCTTCAGACTAATAGAATCAGTCTCGCAAACTGGTTCAAGCACTCTCAACTTTTGTACAGGATTAGTAGAAAATGACGCAATCAAAGAAGCTGCTAATCTAATCTATTATGAAAAGAAGTTGGGAATAATGGCAAAAAAATAGATTTTAAAAGTACAAAAGAAGATTTGCAACCAGATCTGAAAACAAGTCTGGAACGTGAGATATGAAAAAATTATAGAATGAAAACAAGAATAAAAAATTAATAGAAGAGCAAAATATAAGAAAGCATAGGAAGCAAGAAGGCAAGATCCACAAAATAATCCCAATCACAAAAGCACAAGGCAAAGAAAAAAAGTGAAAGAAAAGAAAAACAAAAATCTGGTAAAAATTATAAGAAATAGAATTAAATATGGAATAAAGTGGTTGGGGTTTTGATCTTTGTCAGAACATTTTGTAGTGATTTGCAGTAGTGACCTGTGGATGATTATATTAGAAGTTGGAAGGGTTTCTACCTAAATACTAACAGAGTGATAAATCACTCCCAAAGTTGCACTTAGAGTTCTAGATAAATATAAGACTTTGATGAATGAGTTAGTTAAAGATTTAGCTTTAGTGATACATATTAATGTATAGCTTATAATTGTTTAATAAAGTACACATAACTAGCCTGATAGAGGATTATAATTAAAAAAAAAATCAATATCAGTTACAATAAAATATATCAATAAATAAAAAGAAATAAAATTATAAAAGCTCTAAGAAAAATTAAAAATCATTGTATTAGAGAATACAACTTATATACAATTGAAAATAGAAATTTAATTTTATTAACAAATCTTTATTATATAAAAAAAAAGAAAACTTATAAACTAGGAGCAAGGATAGTCAATATCCTTGAAAAAATAAAAAAAAATTAAGATATATCTGAATAATATTTTAAAATTTCCATAAACAGAAAGAAAGCTTTTTAAAAAAAATTTTATTAATAGAAACAAATAATCAAAATTTTATATACAAGAGAAAGAAAATATTTTAAAATATATATAAGAGCCAAATTAAAAAAAGAACAAATTTAATTTCTCAAACAATATACTATATAATATATAAAAAACTAAAAAAAACTTAAACAAAAAAATCTTTTAAAAAATCAAAACTAAAAAAAACATTATAATATAATATATCTATTATACAATATATATCAAAAAGTTAGTAAATACTATATATTTAAATACTAAAAAAGTTTAAAATATTTTTATCTATAATATAAAAATCAAGCTTGAGATCAAGGTTTATTTTATATAATATAAATATCTCTATTTTAATCTTAAAAAAAAAATAGATAAACTCAATAATATCAAAATATCAAAGACTATTTTCTCAAAATCAGAATTAAGTAATATAGAAATTATTGAAATTCTTATTGAAAGAAACAATAATTCAGTAAAACTTCTAAATATAAATAAAATATATATTAATTTAGTAGTTAGAATATTGAATAGTATCAAAACTAAATATATTATATATCCAAATATCTTTTTATACTTAGGAAATAAAATTTTACAATAGTTTACTTTTTAACAAATGAAAATAGTAATATATATAAATAATATATTTTTATATAAGGATTATATCTCACTCTTTCCTGAACGCATACAATTTTTGAAAATTTCCTTTTATGGTAACAACTGAAAAAACTCAAAGAACGACCCCT
>CAJVPT010007252.1:0-10235 GCA_910592055.1 Acaulospora colombiana
CTTTCTTGTTTTTCTTGTTAAATAAGACTTTATGGGCCATCTTAGTTTCTCTTTTCAGAAAATTCCTTGAGCTCTTTCTTATTCTATTACTAGTTCATATCGTTTGTTCCATACTTCTTTCCTGAAGTAATTCAAAGTCTTCTTTTGACAACGAAGTATCCATTTTCTGGCAACTGTTTCTATCTTTTTTCCTCCACATTCAAGTTCTCCGACTTCACTTAATAAATTCCTTTTGATCAACCCTGAAAGAAAACTGACTGAGTCTTGACTATAGTGAATACTTTTTCAATAAATTTTGTTGTCCATGCTTCTATTTCTTTTATTTCTTTTTTATCTACTGTTGGGATAAAATAAATAATTTTTTATTGAATTATAAAAAGTAAAAAATATATATATTTTTTCAAAAAAAAAACTCTTCAACTGATTCTCTGACCACACACAAAAAAAATATTTGTAAGAAGTTTTTATACTTATTTACTAATAAAGTCTAATATTTTTTTAAAACAACTTGAAGTATAGCTTTAAGAGTCACTTCTATTCTTTCTTCTTTTATTTACAAACCTTTTTACTCAAAAACTTGACTTCTAGTGACTAAGAAAAGTCAAGTAATACCTTTGATACCAATGGTAAGAAAGTTTTCAAAGAAAGAAAAATTGACTGTGAAGTACCTGAAGGCTTTAAAGCAAAAGGTATATAAAGGTTTTAGATGATAGAAGGACTTATTTTTCCTTTCCAGTTACTTGTGAGCCTCTTAGAGCTATCACTTTTATGGTTTTCTGAAGAATTTTGCCTACCTCAATTTGACCCTAAATTTTGGATAGCACAAATTCTCACCAAAGGTAATTGGTTAATATAAAACATATTAGTTTTTGAAATGTAAACATGATTCTATTGGTCACATTCATGTGTTCTTATGACATCATTGATGATTGAAAAGAAGATTTCAGAAATGTTTGCTCCTAAAAAAGCTCAAGTTCCTTAATGAAAACTTCCATGATATCAAAAGACCAAGTGATGGATAATGTGGATTGCAAACTCCTGTCTCTTACCTAAGTTTCTCAAGTAGTGACAAAGCTTTAATGAAAAAAAGCTGAGGTTTAAATACTTTTCTTGAGATATTCCAATCCGGTACTTATTTAAATGAAAGATCAGTTGAATTGACTCATCTGATATCACAGGTGATAAAAAAGAAGACTTCTTCTGAGGTTCAAGTGAAGTAAGAAGACTATTCCAATTAGGTAGATCCCTTTTGAGAAGAGTTTGTTTTTATTTTTGGATTTTTTTGATAGACCTTGAATTGTTTCTTTTTTCCAATTGTTTTTTCCCTTTCCCTTTTTTAACTTAGCAATTCATTGGTTTTCGAGCAATCAATAGTGACAAACTGTTGATAATAATCCTGGTAGATAAAGGCTATTACCAATCTATTAGGGAAGCAAGATATTGTTCCCAAAATCGGACTTAAAGTATTTTTGTATAAAGATGAGTTAGTCACTTTGTGAAAATCTGTAAAATATTGTAAATTTATTTCAATTTTTCAATAAAGACATGCCATTGTGGCATGATTGCGGATTAAAAAAAAAAAAAACTAAACTAAATTAAAAAATCTTTGAGTCTATGAATATATGATAATATTTATTAGATTTATTAATTATAACAAATTAGAAAAGTTAAATTTAACTAAAATATATTTAAATTAAATATTTTTAATTATAAGAAATTAAAAATTTTTTTCTATTAAAATAGTTTTTTATTAGAAGTGAATATATACAATAATTTAGAATAGTTAAATTTATTCTTTATAATTATTTATTTTCTTTTATTAATATTTATTATTTTTTGTATTTAGTTAAAATTAGAAATTTACATTTTAAATAATAATAATAAATTAGTATATTTTTTATTTTAGTTGTAAGAAATAATAAAGTTCATTAAATATATTTAAAGATATGAAAAATCTAAAAAAACTTTTCTATTAGCTTTTCTAATATTGATTAAGGATTAGAATAATTATTTAAAAATATTAAAATTGATATCTATTTTGGACTTTCTAAGATGATAGAAGAAAAAAATTTTAAAATTATTTGTGATTTTTTAAAACAAAGAGAAGTTGATAAAGATCATAGAATAAATAAAAACATTTGTTTACAATCTCTATTGCTAGAAAGAGATAATAGAAAATTGATCTTTGCAAAATCTTTAAATATTGATAACAATCAATTAATATAATCCGAAATAATAAATTGCTTTAATTTAAAACTTTAATTTATTCTTATAATAGAATAAAAGATTTTTTATTGAAGGTTATTTTAATTTAATAACTAAATATTCTTTTAATAGTAATGGATACATCTTGCTTAAAGAAATTGATCCTGCAGAAAAAACTTTTATTGAACTAGAAAAGAAAAAAAGAAAGCATAAAAACAAAGTCTTCTTACCTTTATTTTACAATACAGCCTTAGAATTAATGGATGAGATATTAATGGAACTTTTAGACCATGATATAAAACAGAAAATTTATTGAATTAGATAATCAAATTAGGGATAAAATAATAGCCAAGTTAAGAGTATATAAAGAAAAATATAAGCAATGAGTGAAAGAGTTGTTAAACAAAAATAAAAAACAGGATTTAGAAAATAAAGAAGTAGAAGAGAAAAATCCTTCTCCCCAAGAACCACCTTTCGAAGAAAATAACAATTTATTTTAAGAAATAGCAGAATTGGTTACTGAAGCTGAAAAATCTCTCAAAGATAAATACTTTGTGAAATTAGGGCAAGTATTGGCAAAAATAAAAAAATATTGCAACACTAGTACTTTTGCTAATAACAAAGAAGCGATTGATAAACTAGAACGAGCATTATCAAGGCATAATCAGCAAGCAGATGTTAATGAGGGCAAGCTTTTAAATTATCCTCTGGTTTTTGGTATTTTAGTAAGTGTCGTTACATTATCAACCTTATTGATAAAGTCATTTAGAAGTAAAAAAAACTTGTTTTTTGGTCATTTTTTAAGGAGAAAAGCCAAGACTTAATTGCTTCTCTTCCTTTATATTATGGGCAAATAAAATACTTGGAGCCTGATGCCCAAATAGAGTATTGAAAAAGAATGATATAATAATTACTTTCTGTTTACACCGAATTTGACAAGAAAAGATTCCTAGTAAGGTTCAAATTATTTCATTCCACTTCTCTTTCAACTTTTTAAATTAAAAGGCATAAAACGGGAATTTGTAGAGTACGAATATAATGAACATTTCATATTGTAGCATAAAAATAAAAGAGCATACTGGCGCATACACGCACGTGCATAGTTGATTACTAATTATGCCCAATATCCTAAATTATAAAAAAAAATTAGTGAAATAGGCGTCACACAAAACAAAATACTGTTGACAATAAAAAATTTTACTCACCAATCAAACCCATAATACCGGCCCCTGTTATGAGGCAGAGGAAGGCTGAAAGTTGCGTATAGTCGCTTTTCTTACGAAACTTGACGTCATATATAAAATCATTTGCAATTAATTCCACCAATGCGGCATATAATAGAATACCAGCTGATACGGAATCGAGAACTCCTTCCGTAATAAGCGCAGTTGCTGAGCCTTCACTGTACGTCTGGCGAACTCCTATACCAATTGCGATACCTAACGGAGTGGTTGTTCCATAAGCCAGTGACATTAGCCAAGGCTTAATGCTTCCTTCTTTGTATCCTAGTTCGGCTATACGCGAACCAAGTCCTAGGCCTTCGAACAACTGTTGTGTTCATGTAAATCAAAGTAGAGAACTCAAGATACACCAACCCATTGAAACATTTCATAATAATGACACTGACAGCTTAACACCGTAACACACACCTGGTGAAATGTCAAGGCTATCAGCAATGATGTAAAAGTAGAGCCGGTTGAAACTGCCAGAGCTATCCCGATTATCACTGAGTGGAAACAAATACCGGTCTCCAGAATCACAATACCTAAGATCTGAGATTCTTTCGTAAGAAAAAGCATGCTTCCAAGGTGAGAATGAAAATGTTCACTTTTAGCCTCAGAAGCATCATTGTTTTGTGTCGAATCTGTAGGCAGCTCATGTTTTGTGGTTTGTAATTTTATGGAATAGTATTCTAGGAAAAAAATAAGCAATGCTGCCATCATTGCAATGGCACCTGGCCAAGAATTGTAGTTTACCCATACCGATGGCAAGCATGGATTTGTCAAATTTGCAAATGCGTTCGGAAGCATCTAAATGAAAGTTATAAAGTGAATTATTTCACGTAAAAAAATGTATTAAATGAGAACCTGAGACACAGAAAAAGACTGCATATTACATGAATAAATGCGGTGGCGAGAATTACACCGGTGCCGAAATTCTTCGTAACTGTTTATTTAAACATATTAATTTTTGCCAAGAGAAGTCAAAAGTTGATAAATTACGTACCAAAGAAAATTCCCCGAGGGATGGTAAACGAAGGGTGTCTCTTCGAAATGACCGGTAGAAATGCACCTAATTGTAGCAACTGTAGCGTAAGTTAAATGGCCCAAGAAATAATAGCACGAACAAGCATTGAATACTGACCAAAAGAACTTGTCGCAAGGATAATAAAAAAAGCACCAATATGAAGCCCAAGGTTATAAGCAGATCCATCATGACCACTGCTACTGCACCCAGTAGCTGTGCTGTTTGCTTGGTCTGCTGAACTGGTAGTGCTGGGTGTGCTAGTTGTGCTTGTCGAAACGTTTCCGCCTGTAGGGTCTGCACGGATCTTCAATAATCCTAAGGGATTTTTTATTTTATTTTTATTTTTTTGTGCGCGTTTCAGAAAAGAAGCTGCAGTCCAAGAATTGTGTTTATTACCTTTCGAGGCGGAAACGGATCCAGTTAATATATAGTATACAACCAGCACGCAAAAGAAAAGTTTATATGATAGAAGCATTTCGTAAACCCTTCAAGAAAATAATAATAATAAAGGAGTATACTTAGAACGAGTGGTAAGGAAGGTCCGGCAAAAAAAAAAGGTAAATCCGAAAGTATTCTTTTTCTTTTTATTGTCGGGATTTCCGGTTTGCATAACCAGTGAGGTACATGACTTTAAGTTTCTTGTCACCATTGAGGTACTCGAATTAACAAATAACCTTTGAGGTACTCAAACGATTGGTTATTTTTTATTTAGTAACACTACGCCAATCCCTAGTGGGGTAGAATTGTGATAATTATGATAATTGTAAAAATTCAAACCCGAATTACTAATCGATAATCTCTGAATAAGAAAAAGAAGACATATATATTGCTTAATCTTCCCATAACCATTTAGTTCAGGATCAAGATCTTGATGACATGAACGCCGAAGAAGCTGAAGATCATATAATTGGTTGCCTTAAAAAGAAAGGATGGGTACCTTAGAGGTAATCCAAAAAGTTTGTATTACGCTACACTGAATAAAATCCGTACGCATGTGCATACATACATACAGTAACTACTTCCACGACTACGTACACATAATATGCACTCACGTACTTAACAGTATATTAAAAAAAAAAAAAAAAAAGAAAGAAAAAAAAAATCGATAATGACGATGATAATGATTCAAACTGATTAGATAATGTGCATGCGTGAAACCGATAAAAAAATGTTCAAAGAGCAAAATACTAGAGTAAAAACATCAAAAGCATTATTATGAGAGCGCTAAACATTTAGTTTCAATTCTATTTTGTGTTGAAGACCGGGGTTTTCTTAATTACAGAGATCCATTGCTTTTATCACTGACGCCAAATTTTGTACTCTTTACGTAATGACTATTGAGACTGGCAGCAATCAACTTGGTGAAGACATTATTTTCATAAAAATGATCGAGTTACTGTATTTACGGTATTTATAATAAATATTATATTCTTTAGTATAAATGCTATAGAAAAGATTTCACTAGCTATACTTTAATAATCAGTAGCTGACCAATTAAGACTTTAATTTTAATGTCTCTTGGCTAAGTAAAAATTATTTAATTCAGGCGAAAAGGAAAACCTGGTGGAGTTGTGCGATGATTCTTCCAAAAATTGCATAACAGAATCATTTGAATATTATTGCGTCATTGATTTTAAAATAAACGTCTAAAGTACAAGAATTATAATAGTCGTAACTTTTGATATACTGTATACTGTACATGCGTGTAAAAATTTACCTGTTTAATTATGCATATTAAAGAACATCATGTCAGAGGCGTGGCAATGTCCGTTGGATTATTTCACTTACTTTATTAGATGACAACATTTTGTATACATTATTTCCGCGTTAATGCGCAAAAATGCGTCAGGAAACTTGATATTTAAATCTTTTTTTTTTACATTTACAATCTCTTGTTACGAAAACAAACGTAACCCTTATTCCTCTGGCAACGTATTGTATTTATCAATGATTACTCATCTTTTTTATTTCATCCTATATGCTATGTAATTTTTTTTTTTTTTTGTTCTTTCAGTTACATCGTTTACTTTCTGTCATCACTAAATTAATCCTCAACAAGACTCATGATTATTTCCCCTTCACTTGCTTATTTATGAAGTTTTGATTCAGAGAGTTAATCACACAACATGCATATCAAAATATTTATTTACAATATAATCTGATAGCTATATACTTGAATCAATTTCAGATTGGATTATTCTTGTTCTTGAATATTTATCATTGTTATTTTTCTATATATATATATATATATTTAACCCACAATCATGCCACAATGGCTTGTCTTTATTGAGAAATTAAAACAAAATCTACAATAATTTATAGACTTTCACAAAGTGACTAACTCATCTTCATACATAAGTACTCTAAGTCAGATTTCGGAGACAATATTACACTCCCCTAATATATTGGTAATCTATCAAAATTATTATCAACAGTTTGTCACTATTAATTGACCTGAAAATCAATAAATTGCTAAGTTAAAAGAGAAAGAAAAAAATTAATTGAAGGAAGGGGACAATTCAAGGTCCATCAAAAAAAAAAAAAAATCCAAAAATAAAATCAACTTTTTCTTAAAAGAGATCTGCCTAATTGGGTTAATTTCTTGTTTTACTTGAATCTTGAAAAAAATCTTCTTTTTTATCACCTGCAACATTAAACAAATCAATTCAACTAATCCTTTATTTTAATAAGTACTAAATTGAAATATCTCAAGGAAAATATTTAAATCTCAACTTTTTTTTATTAAAGCTTTGTCATTACCTGAAAAACTTAAGTAGGTGATGAGAGTTTACAATTCACATTATCTATCACTTGATCTTTTAATATCATAAAAGTCTTTATTAAGGAGCTTAAACTTTTAAAAATAAATATTTTTAAAAAATTCTTTTTAATCATTAATGATATCATCAGAATGTATGTATGTAATCAATAGAAGCTTGTTTATATTTTAAAAACCAATATATTTCATATTAACTAATTACTTTTGATAAGGATTTATATATCAAAAATTTAGAATCAAATTAAGAAAGACAAAATTTTTTCAAAAAACTGTAAAATTAAAAGCTTTAAAAGGATTAGGACAATTTAAAAGAAAGCAAATAAGCCTTTTAACTATAACAAAATCTCTGTAACCTCTTGTTTCAATGATTAAAAAAGTCTTTAAATACTTCATATTCAAATTTTCTTTCTTTGAAAATTTTCTTATTATTAGTATTAAAGATATTATTTGACTTTTCTTGATTACTGAAAGTCTATTTTTGGATAAAAAGGTTTATAAACAATAGAAAAAGAGTAAAAATGATTTTTGAAGTCAGACTTCAAGTTATTTTAAGAAAAGTATTAAAGTTTTATTGGCAAAGAAGTAAAAAACTTCTTGTAAATATCTTTTTTATATGTGATTAAAAAATCAGCAAAAAGAGTTATTGTTATTTTTCTATATTTTTAATAATTTTTATTACTTTTGCTTTGTAGCTTGGATAATGTTTAGATATTAATTCATTAAAAATTATTGTAATAAAATTTTTTTCTTCTCTTTTTTATTGTTAAATATATTGTATATATTAGATTAAAATTTGTTTTTTATAAAATATAGTTTTATTTACTTCCAACAATTATATAATAATATTATTTAGAAATATACTGTAAATGTTTATAAAGTTAATATTATTTTATTAATTTTTATTGTTCTTGTTTTTAGTTAAAAAATTTATCCTATTATTTATAATTTATTTTTTTATTCTATTGTTTTAAAATATTAATCAATATATATATCTATTACCTTCTTTTCTATTTTGAACAATCTATAATATAAAAAACTCTTTCTACTAATCCTTTATTCATATACAAAAAAGATGGTTACAAAAAATTTTTTGTTTCTTTGCTAATAAAGTCTTAATACTATTCTTAAATCAACTTGAAATTTTATTTTAAGAAATATTTCTAAACTCCTTTTCTTGTTTTATTCATTTTCAAACAAAAACTTGGCTTCCTGTGACCTAAAAAAGTCAAGAAACACCTTTTCTACCTATGGCAAGAAAGTTCTGAAAGGAAGAAGAACTAATAATGTAGTACTTGAAGTCTTTCATATTGAAGCATGTCTATAAAGGTTTTCTGCAATGGGAGGTGGCAAACATCAAGCCATATTTCAAAATGTCTGCCTACTGTTTCTTCTCTCTTATAGTCGCCCAAAATTTTTTTGGTTTTCTGGGGAATTTTGCCTACCTCAATTTGACCCTGAATTTTAGGTGACACAATCTATTGCAAAATATGATTAGTAAACACGAAATACGTTAATAGCTAAATGTAAACAAATACCTACTGGTCACTTTATGTGTTCCAATGATATCATTGGTGATAGAAAGAGTTGATTGGTGCTTCATGTCCATCCTACTTCTCCAAATGAATTAACCTACAGATCAAGTACCATAAGGCCAATAAAATACAAGCAACAAGTCCCCAGGTGGTGAAAAAGCTGCTATTTGTTCAAGCTGAGGTCTTTCTCTCCTATCATCCTGATCAGGCAAAGTTCAATACCAAAGTCTTCCTTTTATCCCGGTTAGGCAATAAGACCAAATGGTTTCTAGTCTATGCTAAGCTCCAACCCTTTGGTTATAGTTGAGAATACATTTCTCCAGAAGTTGCTGAAGGATATTGCAATTGACAAGAATCTCCATCACTACTGTTACCCTCCCATCATTACAAGGCAAAAGGATTATTGAGGAATCTGGCCTTTTGGGTAATGAAAGATGTTTATCAGTAAAATTCCTTTAATTAGGCATGGTTGCAGGAAGGTATCATACTGAAACAATATGATCTAGTTCTTATTAGGTCACATAAGAACCTGGGGTTTATTATAAGTCATCTCTCTACCACAGGTGGATAAAAAATCATTGCCCAAAGAAAATTGGGACTAGGTATGTTCTGAAAGTAAAGGCTTCCACTAGGCGATAAGTCTCCTTAAACAATACATAAGAAGGAAATCAAGATTAAGAATAGGTAAGTTCCTCAGACAGTCAGGAAAAGAAAGGATATCCCAATTGGGTATTTCTTATTGAGAAGAGATATTGAGAAGCAGGTCTTTGGAGGAAGCTGGAAATATTTTTTCAATTTTTACTTTTTCATTTTCTTGTAATCTACTTAGACATTTTTAAAAATCACTCCTCTCCTTTTTCAACCTATCCTTTTATAGTTTCCTGTATTCCAGTGGCTTGGTCAGACATATGGCAGTGATAACCTATTGGCAATAATGCAGTGAACTAGGAGGGTCTTTATCCAAAGACACTGCAAAACAAAATATTGTTCCTAAGGCCGAACTTAGAGGCTTTATGCTTATGACAAGTTAGTTAGATTAAAATAATAGTTTAGCTGTAGTATGTATCATACTGCTCGAATGAAAATGTACTTTTGTTTTCAATTGATTAATAAACTGACGATCTAGCCTGGCTATGGGTACTCAAAAAAAATAAAAAAAAATAAAAAAGGATAGAGTATATATAAAAAAAAAATGTATACTATATAATAAATGATAGAAAAAAATCAGAAATATTTATAAATATACCAACTGGAAATTATTATTATATATAATAATAATAGTAGCATTATAGTAATACTAAATAATATAATATTAATATTAAAACAAATATATAACTCTTTTTGCTAATCCTTTAACTACACACAAAAAAAGATATTCGCAAGAAGTTTTATACTTTCTTGCTAATAAAGTCTTTACACTTTCATTAAAACAACTTGAAGCTTGTCTTCATGTATCTCTCCTACCCTCCCTT
>CAJVPT010007253.1:0-10234 GCA_910592055.1 Acaulospora colombiana
TAGCTTTGAGGTTGTGCTGATTTATCAGTTTAATCTATTGCTTCTGAGACTTCTCTTAGTGCCTAGAAAGGTGTTAACCTGCACTAGCCTGGCTAAGAACTTTGTGGAGTTGAGGTTAAGTCTCAAGAAGCCTACTGTGAATCAACTTGTTTTTGCTTTTTCTCCTTCCTAAAAGCAAAAAATAATCTAGAGATTTTTGTCTTTCAGGCTAAGTGAAACTCTTTTCCTATTGTTATTAAGTAGATTTTGTTGCCTAGAAGTGTATGGTTATGTTCTCTGAGGCTTTTTCTTGTGTGAAAGAGTTTTTGTGAGTTTTTTCAAGAAAATTACCAAAAAAGAAATTTTTTGAAAAAATGTGGATCAGTGGAAAGAGTTTTTATATAAGCCAAAATTATTATCCATTTGTTTACCTATTTTTCTTTCTTATATTATCAATTAATAGTTATATTTTTTTTTTTATTTATTTTCCTTTTTCTATCTCAATACAACTTATTAAATTCTTTGAAATTGTTTTAGATCCTTTTTTCTATGCTGCCACAATCTCATTTTTGTGTCTAAGATATTGTATTTTAATAAATATTTAATTATTTTCTTTTATTACTTGCATACTATATTTCTCACTTGCTTATATAAATTAGATTTTTTTATTACTAGTTTGCTTAAGATAAGTAGTTTATTATTGATCAATTTAATCAAAAAACTTCTTTTTTGCAAGCCTTTGAAAGAAATATTCTATATACTATTATCCTTTAATCTACAGTATCTTATATCAGGTCCCATGAGTAGATTTAATATTTTTAAACTTAATGATACTATTTTATCTCTGTTCTATATTAGAGTATCTATAATAAGGCAATTAATTTTTTGTTGATTTGTTTGATGAACTATCAGATTAAACTATCTATTATATTCTTTTGTTATAATATTTCAATAGATTTCTTGCTTGATTTAAGACTATTTTACTTTATTGCTGGAAGCTTTAATATCTCTTTAGTTAATCAATCTGCTTCTTCATTTTATGAATTGTTAAAGTAAACCTTAACTTTGATTAAAGTCAATTGAATATATTTTTTTTTTATACAATATCTAGCATTCTTGTCCATAATAATTAATTTTTTTCTTTTAGCCATCTTTTGTATATCATTTTGAAGTTTTCTTTTTCAAGTTTTTTTTATTTAAAAATGCAAACTTGACTATTGATAAAGATCTCTATTATACTATCTATTGAAACTATTAAAACTATTATAACTAGTATTATCAATTTCACTCTTATAGATAAAAGCCTATTTTTTTTATTTCTTTTTTTATTTTTGTTTTATATCTTTTTTTATTAATATATAGTTTTTTTTTTTAATATTTTTTTCTAAATCCATTTTTTATTCTTTTATGAATTATTTTATTAATCTTATAGTTTATTAAAATCTTTATTGCAATTAAATTAATGGATTTAACTTAAGAAAAAAAATCAAAATAAAATCTTTTCCATTAAAAAATAAACTTTTAACAAAAAAAATCATGTTTTCAAGATTTTAAATATATTTTTTTATAATTATTAGTCATTTGCTAAATCATTTGAAAAAATAATAACAAAAATTTCAATTGACAATATTATAAATATAAAGATTTATTTATTTCAAGTTTAGATAGCTATTATGTCAATCAAAAAAACTCTTTCTACTGATCCTCTAATTACATACAAAAAAGATGTTCACAAGAAGTTTTATATTTCCTTGCTAATAAAGTTTTTATACTTTCATTAAAACAACTTAAACTTGTCTTCATTTATCTCTTCTATCCCCTTACTTGTTTATAAACTTCTTTGAATAAAAACTTGAGCCTCTAGTAGATTAAAAAGACTTAAGTACATACTTTCTCTACTAAAGACAAGAAGGTTCTAGGAAGTAAAAGGACTAACAAGTGGAGTATCACCTCATATAGCTAGAAGTGACAAGAAATAAAGGTTCTGTAGACAGGAGAAGGCTTATTTTCTATCTTCTCACATACTGTTCTATACACTCTTAAAGTGTTTACTGTTTTTCATGGTTTTCTTGTGGGATTTTGGCTACCTCAGTTTGACCCTGAATTTTTGGTAACACAATATCACTTGGCATCTGATTGGTTAATATAAAATACATTAGTAATTGAATGTAAACAAGCTCCTATTGATCACTTCATGTGTTTCAATAATGTCATTGGTGATTAAAAGAGAAATCAAAAATATGAACTCCTCTATTCCTTCAAATAAAGTTTAACTGAAGCAAAGAAATTATAAAGTTATTAGGATGGGCACTAAATTTCCTAAATGGTGAAAAGGTGGTTATTTGTTCAAGCTGAGGCCTTCAACTTCTTATTATCCTGGTTAGACAAAGTATGCAAAGAAGGTTATTTTCTTATCCCGATCAGACTGTAAGATTGAAAAGCAGAGGAATATAAAATACTGCCCTTCTCTAGAATTGAGAATATATTTCTTCAGATATTGTATAATAATATCATAATTGACGAGGATCCCCATACTATCTGAAACCCTCCCACCCATTACAAGACAAAAAGGTTGTTGGGGAATTTGACTTTTTGGGTAATGGAAGATATACATCAGTAAAATTTCTTTAACTAGGTGTAGTTGCTGGAAAATATCAGAAGTTATACAACAAGATTGAAAAGCCATATAAGAACCCGAGGTCTACCATTAGCCATTCAGTTTTGCACAGGTGGATATAAAATCAAGATCGAAAAAAAGGAAGTGTTGAGCAAGACATTGGATCCAAGTAGGTGATAAGTATCTCAGATGGTCATAAGAAAATAATCAAGAGCATGGATGGATAAGTTCCTTAGATGGTCAGGAAGAAGAAGGATATCCCAGAAGGATTAATTTCTAATAAAAGGAGGTTTTTAGCAAAGGTTTTTTGAAGAATATGAAGCACTTTTATTTTTATTTTTTCTTTTTTCATTTTCATGTAGCACAATTGTATATTTTTAGATATTCTCTTTCCTTTTCCTTTTTTCTTTTTTTTTTTGTAGTTTCTCAAAATCAGTTCTTTTGAGGATAATAAACAGTTACAACCTGCTGGCAATGATAGATAAGTTAGGAGGGTCTTCACTCCTAACTTATTTCAAAACGAAATATTGTTTTCAAGATTGCACTTAGAGGCTGAAACTCATTTGAGAATTGAAAGCCATTGATGAGTGTGTCAATACAAGTTTTTAGTTTAGCCATGATACAATTGCCTTATGTATCTCTATCAGTTTTTATATTAATTAATAAACACATAGTACTGGCCTAACCATAAATTTTAAAAAAAAAAAAAAAAAAAAAAAGATAGCTATTATATCAATCAATAGTAAATAGTTAAACTAAAGATTTATTTTAATAATTTAATAATACTATTATTATTATTATTATTATTATTATTATTATTATTATTATTATTATTATTATTTTAACCTGTAATCATACTACAATGATATGTTTTTATTGAGATATTGAGAAATACTTAAATATTTTACAGAATTTTACAAAGCAACTAACTCATCATTGTATATTATTAGTTAAAGGACTATACTACTTAAAAAATATAAGGAATCCACTAAGCTAGTTTGAACTAAATAAAACTAAGTCTAAACTATTACTCTAAGTCAGATTTAGGGAATAATATTTCACTCTTCTAGTAGCTTGGCAAAAGTGCCTCTAAGTCAACCAGGGTCATCACCAACAGTTTGTCACTATAGATTATCCCAAAAAATAATGAATTACTAAAGTTGACACTGGGAAAAAAAAGGAGAAAGGGAAATACAAATCAAAGCTCTTTAAAAGTTTTTTGCTCTATTTCACAATTTTCTCTCGAAAGGGATTTGCATGATTGGAATATTCTTTAAGCTTCATAACATTTAAGAAACTTAGCCATTCCTGAAAGTGACTTTAAGAAGAATATTTGAGAAACTTATCCTTCTTTCAATATATGAATTCATTTATTGCTAGTGAGGCCAGTGCCATATTATGAAAGAGTTTGCCTGATCAGAATAAAAAAATCTTTTCAAGAACTTTGCCTAATTGGAATAGAAGCTTGGAGACCTCAGCTTTTGTTCAAAAAAGTCTTTTCACCACCTGAAAAACTTAATGAGAGATGGGAGTTGAATCTTCTTTTCATATCTATCACTCACCTTTCGATATCATAATTGTTTTCAGAAGTTTGAACATACATGATTGGAGAGAACACTTTTTCTAAAACTTTTTTTTCTATATTACCAATAATGTATTGAGACATGTAAGTGTGACTAATAAGAGCTTGTTTATATTCTAAAAACTGATGTGTTTTATGTTAATCAATTATTTTTGATGAGAATTTGTGCTATCAAAAATTTAGGGTTAAACTGAAATAGGCAAAATTCCTTAGAAAACCATAAAAGTGATAGCTCTAAGAGGTCTACAAATGACTGGAAGGGGAAAAATAAGCCCTTCTGTTATCAAAAACCTCTATATACCTTTCACTTCAAAGGTTAAATAGACCTTCAGGTACTTTACAATCAGTTTTTCTTCTTTTGAGAACTTTTTTGCCATTGGTATCAAAGGTATTGCTTGATTTTTCTTGATTACTAGGAGTCAAGTTTTTGAGTGAAGAGGTTTGCAAACAATAGAGGAAGGGTAGAAATAACTCTTGAAGTCATACTTCAAATTGTTTTAAGAAAAGTATTAAAACTTTATTAGCAAGGAAGTATAAAAACTTCTTGCAAATATCTTTTTTGTGTGTGGTCAAAGGATCAGTGAAAAGAGTTTTGTTTAGACATTTTAGATATATCAATAAAAAATATTAAATTAATAAAGGATTATTTAAATAAAATTATTAATATTGTTTTAATATAATTTGGGGTTGCATACAATATTATATTATTATTCATTATATTATTTTGCAGTTTGAAGTTATATACTATATTATATTATATATTATTATATTATACTTATATTATACTATAATTCAAAGCTATTTAATATATTAATTATAACTTTATCACTTTATGTTACTATTTATTAATTTCTAAAAATATCATGAAAGCATTCAATTTTAGCTTTACTTAATAAAAGTTTAAGAAAAAATTCTAAAAAGTGAAAATTATTTGTAACTGTAATAAATATAATAGATTACTTGTTTACCCATGAATAGAATTTTTCTATAGATATCAAAAAACAAAAAGCAAAAATTTGATAAATAAAAAATTCATATTTTGATACAGAACAAGAAATATCTCATCAAGTCAAATTATATTATTAAATAACAATCAATAAAATTTTAGATTAAATAATACAAGTTCTGAAAATGATAAATCTAAAATTAATAATGAAGAAATAGATGATATATTTGAAGATTATTCAGCTCTAAATATGAATTTTCATCAAATTCTAGCAAATTTTTAAATAGTTATTTTATATAAATTTTGATATAAGTTATTAATTATAGAATTTGATTTAATTTATCAAATAATGCAATAGAAGCACCACAAAAATCCATAAAATTGATGTTAATTAAAATTAGTAATGAAGAATTTGAGCTCTTTTATAGATTTTTATATACTGTCAATAATATACAGTACTTGAATTATTAGTTCAGTTTATTAGTTTTGTGACATGTCAAAAATATTACAATATATATAGCCAGTATAATGTTTTTAATTTTCAAAAAAATAATTAGATATCAATTATGAAGTATATTTATATTAAATTTTCTAATTTAACAATAAAATGAAAAAAACTTATAATTCTTCATTATTTATACAATCATAATTATTAAAATAGAAATATAATTAATTAGTTTATAGTAATTTAGTTTTTTCATATTCTATTATTTGATATTAATTATTGCAAATGTATTAAAATTTGAATTTTGAATCTAATCTTTGATATTAAGTAAATTGATCAAATATTAATAAATTCTATATAATATCTATAATAGTTATATTTAAAAAACTTTTAAAAATAAAAATTCAGAATTATTTTTTAATAAAGAGATAGCTGATTCACATTTGAGATTGATGCTAAATATCAACTTATTCTAATTATTTGATAATAAAGTATATAGTACTGAGGTTATATATATGGCTATCACAAATTTGTTATATAAAATATGATTTAAGCTAAAAAATATATTGATTCTTGATATATTACCAAGTTCTAGTGAACTAAGTTTACATAAAATAAATTATTATCTTTTTTCAATTGTCAATAAATTAATGTAACTATAGCAAGGAACAAAATTCGATTCAATTATCAAAAATAAAAAGAAAAAAATAATTCAGATAGTCTTAATTTTAATTTTATATAATATTCCTGTAGCATAAAAGTGTATAAACATATTTTAATACTAGTGTCATGTCATCATTGCAAGAAGAATATCAATTATAAAAATAATTATTATAATTTTAATAATATAGAGGATATAAACAAATGGTTTATACTAAGAAATTTAATAATACATAAATGATTTTCTATTAAATGGAAGAATTGTAACTCAAATATAGTACAAAAATATTTTGTCAGTAAGAATCATATCAAATAATCAGAATTTCTTTATCTACCTTACTTTGATTCAATTTAGTATTTAATTTTTTTTTTTATAGTGCCAGCTCAGTATGTTTATTAGCAATAATAAGAACAAATTTAAATACTTTAAAAATATTATGGCTATTATGGATACTATAAACTATCTAAAACTAAACAGTTTACCCAATTGCCTTTTACTGTTTTATACAGGAGGAGACTAATTTAAAGTTATTTTTAAACTAGTATAGAAAGTATAAAAGAATACACTAGGTGCTATCAGACAAGGATCAATATTCCTTTTACTACTATTTATCCACTGAAACTAATATCAAGAAGAAATTTATACCTACTAATTATTTATTGAAATATTGTGTCTCTATATTTTTGAATAAAAAGGGGTGAAGTTTCTTCTTCTAACTAGGGAAAAAGATGGTTTCAAATATCAGCTTTGTTAATATTATCTCATCTGATACTCTGTCTAGGGGATTACTCATTTAAAGACTAGATGAGATCTGCAGCTAGGAGGGTATCTTAAAACTGTGATGGATTAACAAACTAATCCTAAAGATAATACCAGTTTCAAGCTTAAGCTGCTTATTTAAGAAGGCACAACTCTTCCAAAGTTAGACTAAGTCTTTGGGAGATCTTTCAATCTGATAGTCATTTCCAATTAGTATTTTTATCAAAAGTAAGATTGGTGGGTACTACTAGCGACCTAGATAACCATGCTTAAGGGGAAGTCATGTTAAAAATCTTGATATAGACCATTAGTTTATGATCCTTCTTATTATAAGGCCTGTATTATCACTTGGTCCTATCATGTTACTTGTTAGGGGCTTAGTTCTATATCAAGAATGCTGTACCTTCTTAAGAGCTTGTTGTGTTTTTTCAGTTATTATGGATATGTCTAGTTACTTCTATCAGTACACAAGTTCTTTTATCCATGAGCTTATCCTTTCTCTCTCTTTCTCTTCTTCCATGATGTAGAATATGACTATGTCCTGTATCTATCTGCATAATAGCAAGTAATTTATGATGGACTCTAGGCAATTCAACATTTAATTATTAATCTTATGTACTATCTTTTTTTAAATATTGATAAATGGCTTGATAAATCAATATGGATTGAAGAAAACAAATAATAAATTAAAGGAAATACAATTAATAATGAAAATATTTTGAATATTATCAAAAATTGGTTAAATTTTAAGAAAGGTAAATAATAATAAAGAATTTTTAAACTTTACTATTGATCAGTGGAAAAATTTTTTCATAATATATACAACTATTATTTTAAAAAAATATCTTTCAAAAATAGATTGTTAAATTTAAGCAAAATTCATTAAATGAAGTTTACAAAAGATAAGTTTCAATGATTAAACTAATAGAATAAAAATGTAGGAAAGAAAAAATTATTCTAAATCTTTATTTTTCATTATATTTATATGAATATATATGTGATTATGGACCATTGTATGCATTTTGATACTTTAAATTTGAAAGGATAAATAGTATATTAAATATATTTTTGAACAAATTTAATATTAAAAATAGAATTTTAATGAATTTTTAATCTAGATTCATTACTTAATAGTTATCAAAATAGTGAATCCAAATTAATATAAAGATTAATAAATAATTATCAAATTTTAAATCTAACTATATCCTATTCTAATAATTATAAATTTAAAATTTTAATAATTTGATCAAATATTGGCTCAATTTTTAAATTAGATCAGTTTTTAACTAATGAGTTATATTAATTTTTAAATAATATATAGTATATATTGTAATATTTATAAAATAATTATTAATAGATTTGAATATTTTCTAGGTGAATTCTTATATCTGAAAAAATCAAATTTAGAAATATCTATTGAAATATTAGATTTATTAGTTAAATACTATGAAATATTTAATAAAAATATGGACTTCAGAGGTCATTTATAAACAATAATAAAAATTCAATAATTATTTGAAATAGAGCAGATTAATATAGTAGATATTAAATTGAAAGTGGATATTAACTTTATTATCTTTTTATAAATATTAAGAACTTATTTATATTAGCTCAATTTATAAATTATAATGAAAGTGTTAATTTATATTTGAAGAAAATTTAATTTTTCTTTATACATTTAGTAAACTTTTTAAAGAATGTTATTGAACATTAATTAGCCTTTATTCAATAATATAATTGATTAATTTGATAAAAAATAGATTTTATTTTGAATCTGAAAATAATATGAATATTGAATTGTGAAGTACTGAATTTTACTGAGTTAGATATAAATACATAATTCTTATTTATAATATTTTTGATCAATTTATTTAATTTAGATATAAAACCTCTAATTAGTAAAACTCTTATAAATATTTAACTATAATTTCTTTAAATCATAAATATAATATATAATTAAAAATTTAACAAATACAGTATGTAAATTTTGATAAAATTAAAATTTTGGTAAATGTTTAATGATTTTTTGAGAAAATTTTTAATAAAATATATAGTAAAAATAATACAAACTATATGATAAATAATGTTAAATTATATAGTAAATATTGATTGCCAATTTATTTATATTATTAATATACTGAATTATTTATTTTTTTAACAAATATTATACAATATTAGGAAATTTTCGAAAAATTCTTCAAAAAACTTTAAAAATTTTCAAAAATTTGTAAACCAAAAATAATTTTATTAATTTTAAAAATAAAAAACTTTGAAGATTTTTTATTTCAAAAAATTTCAGAAATATTCAAAGCAATAATATATATATTAAAATAAAATTAATCAATAAAATACTGATTAATTTAACCAATCAAAAATTTAATTTATAAGTTGTCATAATTTTGTTAATATGATTTCAATATTATTTTATTTTTAAAACTATGAAGTAATTTTTGAAAGGTGATAAAGAGTAGCATGCAGTCATAATATGATATAACTTCTTGGGATTTGTGTTATATAAGATCTCTAAAGTCCTTTCTTTTTTATTAATATCAAATAAAAGAAAAGAAATATGTAACATGTTTCAATAAATGATTTCAGATTCAAGCTCTGATAAAAAAGATACTTTGAAGTTCTCCAAAAAGCCAAAGAATATTTCTAATATCTTAGATCAAAGATTAATACCTCAAGCCAAAATGGAAACAGAATTGTTCTAGAAATAATTAAGATTTTCAGTTATATTCTAGAGTCTTCGCTTACTAGGAATTTGCCTGAAGAATCTTTAGATACAGTATATTAAAAAAAGATGTAATTATTTGAATAAATATTAATTTGTATATTTAGTTTCTAATATAGTAATCGAGAGGTTTTTGGAGTCCCACAAAAGTCTTAATAAGAAAATTGATCAGTTATTAGAATGTCAAAAAGCTGTTGAGAATAAGATTATCAGCCTAGAAAATGAAATTCACACAAGTTAATATTTAATCACCGAACAGGATTTTATCAAGATAAGGTTTAATTTTTTAATCTTCGAAGAACTTTAATAATATTTTGGATTTTATAATAGCATATGGTCAAGAGTATTATGAAAGAAGTTTTTTTTGAAAAAATATAATATTTTCAATAAGAACATTCAGAGTTCTTCGAAGACTCATAAGAAAATATTGAAAGATATATTATAAAAAGCATATTCACCAAGTGATAATTATTGCAGTTATTAATAATATAAATAAATTTATTAACAATAT
>CAJVPT010007254.1:0-10233 GCA_910592055.1 Acaulospora colombiana
CTCGGTGGGCCAGCCAATAGTCACACTCTAGGAAGTGTCAAGGTGTAGAATAGAAAATTGACACAGTGTGTATTTACATACTCACCGTCTTTTCATGGTTTGTTTTTGTAAGTAGATACCTATACTAGACGGTCATATAACTATCTTATTCTGGTAGGGTGAGACATAAATAGGTAGCTCTTTGTACTATTTGTTGATCTGTAAATCCTTAAACAGTACGGATAGTTATTCATTTCAGTTGTCCCTAGGTCTTTTGTTTATTAAAATAAATCTTGCTCACCTCGATGCAAGAATGAGCTAGCATTTAAAAAAAAAATATTTCAGCTAAACTATTATTCTAATTTAACCAACTCATCATAAGTATAAAAATTTCTAAGTTAAGCCTTGGAAACAATATTTCACTCCATTATATCTTTAAATAAAAACTCTCCTAGTCCACCTTATCATTGTCAATAGGTTATCACTTTTATATGTCTAACCAAGCTGCTGAAATATAGAAAACTACAAAAGGATAGATTGAAAAAGAGAAGGGGATATCTAAAAATATCTATATAAATAACAAGAAAATGAAAAAGTAAAACTTGAAAAAATTTCTTAGCTTTTTTCAAAGATCTGCTTCTCAAGACCTCTTTTAAATAAAAAATACCTAATAGAAATATTCTTTCTTTTTCTGATATGTAAGAAACTTATCTATTCATGATTTTGATTTTCTTCTTGTGTACTATCTAAGGAGACTTATTACTTAGTGGAAGCCTTTATTTCTAGGACATACAGTATTTGGTTTCAAACTTCTTTGACTAGTGATTTTTTATCTATTTGTAATAAAGAAGTGACTTATAATGAATTCCAGGTTCTTATATAATCTAGTAGAAACTAGACCATATTGTTTTAGTATGATATCTTTTAGCAATTACACCTAGTTAAAGAAATTTTACTGATATACATCTTCTATTACTCAAAAGGTCAGATTTCCCAATAATTCTTTTACTTTGTAATAATAAAAGGGTTTCAAAAAATAATGAAAATTCTTGTTAATTATGATATTCTTCAACAACTTCTGGAGAAATGCATTTTCAATTGCAATTAAAGGGTTGGAGCTTAGCATGAACTAGAGAAAATTCAATCTTATTGTCTAATTGGGATAAAAAAGAGACCTTGGTCTTAAACTTTGCCTGACTAGAATAATAAAAGAGAAAGATCTCAGCTTGAACAAATAGTAGCTTTTTCACCATCTGGGGACTTGTTGCTCATATCTTATTGGCCTCCTAGAACTTGATCTGTAGGTCAATCCAATTGAAGAAGTGGGTAAAACTGGGAACTAATCAATTCTTTCATTTATCAATAATATTATAAAACATATGATATGATCAATAGGAGCTTGTTTATATTCTATTATTAATATGTTTCATATCAACTATTCAGATATCAGGTAACATTGTGCTATCAGAAATTCAAGGTTAAACTAAGGTAGGCAAAGCCCTTCTAAAAAACTGTAAAAAACAGTAGACATTTTAAAAGGATATAGGATAGTATGTGAGAAGATGGATAATAAACCTTTACCTGTTAATAAAACCTCTATTTTTGTTGCTTTTAGTTTTGTAAGATAACACTATACTTGTTAGTCCTTTTATTTTCTAGTATCAGGTGTCCTTAATATAGGAGATATGTATTTGAGTCTTTTCAGGTTACTAGAAACCCAAGTTTTTATTTAAAGGAGTTTATAAATAAGTAAGAGAGAATATTAAAAATAAGTAAAGTCAAGCTTCAAGCTAATTTACAAAAGTATAAAGACTTTATTAGCAAGAAAGTATAAAACCTTCATATGAATATCTTTTTTATATATAGTCAGATAATCAGTGAAAAGAGTTTTTTATTTTTTTTTAATTTAAAAAATTGGTAAAATATAAATAATTATAAATAATTATATAATTTATATACAGTATTTTTCAAAAACTTCAATATCATTTTTAAAAATTTAAAAATTATATTAGAGCTTTTATTAAAATTTATTAAATAATTAAAGTTTTTTATATATAAGTGAAAAAACAAAGTTATATTTTAAAATAAATTAATTTTAACTCTAATTATATCTAACTTATAATCTTAAGATATAATAAACTAGAATATATAATAATGGATTGCTAAAGTATTAAGTTAATAAACTTTTTGCAACTTACTTGTGTTTTTTTTTTTGAAAGCCAAAATTTATAGCTTTTCACTTAACAAGAACAAAAGTCAGAAAATACTATAAATCAATAATTTGAATAATGAAAAACAATTATGAATAGTTTTTTTTATTTATTAATTTAAAAATTTTAATATTTTTTAATAAGGAACATTTGATTTTTATCTTTGTCTCTCTCTTTAGGGACTAAACTTTAAGGATATCTAATTAAGAAATACATATTTAAAAAGATTTAAGTAAACTTTTTTAGATTCAAAAAATATTTAAACTATATTATAAAAAAAATCTATTAAAAATTTTTTAAATCTAAATGTATAATATGAAATAAATTTAAATTAACCAATTAAATAAATTTTATACTACTAATATGAAAAAGGTTAAGTAAATGTAAAAACAATCTAAGTTAATACAAAATTGAATTTATATTTAAAAAAATTCTATTAAAATACTTTTTATAAAAACTAATAATATTTATTTAGAAAAATATTATCTTCTTGTTATCAAATTAAATTATTTATTATATATTATTATTCAATTATAATATTTTTAAATATATTATAAATCTACTTTATAAGATTATTTTAAAAAATATTATAATATCTCAATTAGTAAAAAAACTTAATTTAAATTATTAAGTAATTCAAATTATTTTATTTATAAAAATTAATTATCATACTTTTGATAATTTAAAGAAATTAAAGTACTAATTATTATATAAATATTAAAGGTAAATATTTATTACTATCCTTGACTTAATATTATTATCAGTATTGTTGTTATCAAATTTATAAAAAAACTTGATTTATTAATTAATATCAAGTTTAAAACTATTAATAATATATAAATTAGAATTTTTAAACAAGTAATTTCCTAAATAATTTTCAAGAACTCTTTCTATTAATCCTCTGATTACATATAAAAAAGATATTTGCAAGAAGTTTTCAATACCTCTTTGTTAATAAAGTCTTAACCCTTTTCTTAATCTGATCTAAAGGAAATCTTCAGGAGTTATTTATACTTTCTCTTTTTTGTTTACAATTAACTTCAGGCAAACCAAACTCTTGTAGCCTATAAGATTCAATTCACACCTTTACTATCAATGATAAGAAAGTTTCTAAAGGGAGAAGGATCACTATTATATTACTTGTCACCACTTTCCTAAAGCAGAGAAACAAAATATAATAGAGATTTTGTCCTAGTCAAAGAACTTATTTTTTCCTCTTTACTTGATTATGTGGCCTCTAAGAGCTCTCATTTTATAACTTTCTTGAGAATTTTACTTACCACAGCTTGACACTGAATTTTTGGATAGCACAAATACCACTGTTTTTGATTGATTGACATGAAATATGTTGAATAAGATTGATAAACAAGCTCCTATTGATTACTCATATGTCTGAATGTATTTTTTCAGCCCCATAAGAACTTGGGGTCCACCATAAGTTACTTGCTATCATATAGATGGATATAGGGTACATTTATCTTCTACATTATAGAAAAAGGGAAAGAGAGAAAAAGAACAAGCTTATAAATGAAAGGACTTATGCACTGATAAAAATAATCAGACACATTCACAATAATTAAAGAAATACAACAAGCTCTTAAGAAGATATAGTATCCTTGATACAGAATTGAGCCTAGAATAAGTAATATGATAGGACCAAGAGACAAGACAGGCCCTATAACAAGAATCATAAACTGATGACCTATATTAAAATTTTCAACATGACTTCCTCTTATGCATGGTCATCTAGGTTACTAGTAATACTTATCAAACTTACTTTTAATAAAAGTACTAGTTGAAAATGATTGCCAAATTGAGAAATTCCAAAAGACTTAGCTTAACTTTGGAAAAGTTGTGCCTTCTTAAATAAGTAGCTTACACTTGAAGCTGGCATTATCTTTAGGATTAGATTGTTAACTTACCACAGTTTTAAGGTACCCCCCTAGCCATAGGTTCCACCTGATCTTTAGATGAGTAGTTTCCTAGACAGAGTATCAGATGAGATAATATCAATAAAGCTGGTATCTAAAACTATCTCTCTTCCTAGTCAAAAAAAAAAGCTTCACTCCCTCCCATTTAAAAATGAATAGACACTGTACTTCAATAGATAATTAGTATATAAAGATTTCTTCTTAATATTAGTCTCAGTGGATAATTGGTAGTAGAAAGAATATTGGTCTTTGCCTGATAGCACCTGGTGTATTCTTTTATATTTTTTGCACTAGTTTAGAATAACTTAAGATTAGTCTCCCCTTAAATTGAGCAACAAAAAGCAATTCAGTAAATTGTTTAGTTTTAGATAGTTTATAGCACCTATAATAGTTATAATATTTTCAATATAATTAAATTTGCTCTTATTATTACTAATATATATATTGAGCTGGCAAAAAAAAAATTTTTTTCTTAAATAATTTTATTCAGAATTTAATTGTACTAATAGTATTACATTTGATTAAATTATATAAAAAAACAATTTTTTAAAAAAATTATTTAAATTATATAAAAGTAAATTGAAACTTTGAAATTGTTTTTTTTAAAATATTTATTATTACTATTGGAATTAATTATTATACTAATAGTTTCAAAAAAAAAACTCTTTTTTGCAGATCCTTTTTTATTAAAAATTTTCTTTTATGGTAATTTTGAAAAGAAAAGAAAAAGTGAACTGTGAGATGTCCTCACAAAGGGAATTTCAAAATAGAACAACCCGGTGGAGGCTCAACTATAATGAAAATATTCTGGCAAGAGGTGTTACAAGCAAATTATGCAAAGAAACAAACCCGAAGCCTATAAAAGAAAATACAAAAAACAGAACCCAAACTGAAACAATTATGTCTTTTATGACTTTCAACACTCCCAGCACAAGTACACAGACTGAAAACAGCATTGCAACCACATCAAGTAGCAATAAAACAGTACACAATATACCGGAATTCTCTAACTGAAACAAAGAAGTCAAAGAGAACATTATCAACTTGACAAACAATGGAGAACAAATTCAAGCTATATTCTCTACAAACTCGAATACTAAAAACCAGGTTTTTGACTCAGATGTGGATATGGATAAAGAGGAGCATGAAACACAGTTGAAAACATTCTAGAAGAAAAGTGAAAACTTCAAAGTCAAACAAAAAGAAGACAATCAGATAATAAGACCAAGACCATGCTCTACCTTTGATAGAGAACAAAGATATGGAAGAGAAAGGATCAATATAAGTATCCTAGCATCAGAACTCCCTGGCAAAACAACAATCCAGAAATAACTCACCTTATGAAGGCTCTCAACTTATTGGAAGGACTTCTCACTATCCGCAGCAAGGGAAACAATGATCAGGAACATATTATTGCTATTCTTAGTAATAAACAAGTAGCAATCGAGGCATGCAACACAATTGTACCAGACATAAACAATTGACATATGGAGATCATAGAATACATAAACTCTACACTAAAAAAGGAAATGAGCATCAGAGTATAGGACATTTCCCTGGATACAAAGTTCATTGAAGTACAATAGTTTTTTGCTAAATATGGAGCAATCAGGAATGTTACAATGTCAACTCAACAAATGTGGAAAACTGCAACCATCACACATACAAATAAAGAAGACAAAGAAGCACTGATCAACAAATGAAGCATTCCCTAAGATCAGACTCTGTCAAAATGTTTGATACACAATGGAACGTAGAACAAATGAAAGAACATGGCCAAATTGCAGCCAAGCTAATAAATCTCCCATCCAATACTACTGCCTTTGACCTCTGTCTCATTTGTAAACAAGTCAAAGCAAAAACCTGTTACATTTCAAGAATAATGTTATATCAAAAAAATCAATTTGCAGTTCTTAGTTTTAACTGCCAGAAAAACATGAAAGAAACAATTAAATAGAATTATCAATTAGGTGAAACTACTATCACATAGCAACCAATAGAAACCAAACTATGCTCAATTTGTGACAGTTATGAACACCTAGTAGTCAGTTGTCCCATCAAAGAGAGATACATGCAATAGAAACAATACAATAAAGTACAGGCAGGAAAATTTGAAAAATTATACAATAAGTTCAAACCAGCCCACATCTCAATTATTAGAAATCAAACAAAAACACCTCCCATTATGCAAAAGCAATCAGGTTCATATGCAGCAGCAACACAACAAGGCCAACAGCAATATATAAACAGAAAGTAGGAAAGTAACCAATTAATACTTACCAATATCCTTCAAATTCTGGAAGAATCAAGTAGGAAATTGAAGAAATAAAAGAAAACATTATTGACCTGAATGAAAGTTTATACAACTTAGAATTCACAGAAGACAATACTCCCAATAAGATGGAAACAGAACAAGAAATGGAAGTATATATTACAACAGAAGACAAGCAACAAACCTATAGCATAATGTAAATACCAACTCTCAAATATAATAACGACAACAACAAATTCATGCATCGATAAGTAGGATAGACAAAAACATGAATCGGGCACTAAATGCAATCTTAGAATTCATCCTAAAGAGAACCAACCACTTCACAAATAACTAATGGGAAACTCAAAGTATATCAATCATAGCACAGCAACAACCATTAAATAAAACTCAACCACAACAAACTTCTTCATTCCAAACACTTCCGATACCAGACCCAACTTCATCAATAAGTAACAACAACACAAACAGCATCAACAACACAGACAACAATCAATATATATTGACCAATATTGAAGCTCATAACAGTAAATATCCAAGAACTGGTAGATATACAAAAAAAAAACACGTGGTTCAACATGTGTAGCAAGGAACAATGGGACATCATCGTAACAATAGAAACCAATGGATCACATCAATACTCAAAACACTGGAAGCATTCAGACTTTCAAATAATCTAGTCTTACAAAGAAGTCCAGATACTTGGACATGGTCTAAATATGATAATTAAAAAAGACATTTCATGACACATATATAGCTACAAAACTTTCAATAGGAGATTAATAGCCACAGACCCGACTTTTCCTTGAAAAAGGAAACTCAAAATAATTGATATTTACTTCTCAGCTCAAGACATATCAAAAGAATAGATATAAACTACAAATATATTTAAACAATAGATCAATGAAGCAAGATCATAGGATTGGCACATCATAATAATGTGAGACATGAATGGTACAACTAACCCTAGCATGGACAGATTCAGTAACAAAAAATAAATAACAAATTATAATTCATTGGGGAAGCAGATTAAGGCACTTATACATAATGGCTTTGAAGACACATATTGCAAACACAACCCCATACAAAGGGAATATACTTGACATGGACAAGGAAGTAGTAGCAGACTCGACCAGATTTGAATCAATCCCAAGGAAACTTGGCAATTACATAAAGCAAGTATCAGAGATATGCTCAACCCCCTCATCAATAGTGATCACAAACCAACAATTACAGAGCTGGAAATATGGGAACTAGACACCCCAAAACTCATACCTATCCACAACCCAAATCACAGATACAATTGAACTCTGACAGAAAAAAACAATGGGAAAAATTCGCACAAACAATTGAAACAAGACTAGATGAAGTACAGATATGTAAGTTCAGATTCAATAGATAAGAGATAAAACTACTTCAGTTTTCTCTTTACATAAGCAGTAAAGAAACATATTCCAAAGAAACACGTACACAGAAGAAAGCAGCACCAAAGAGCAGAAAATGAATCAGATACTTTACTTCTTCAACTACAATTTTTTCTAACAAATCTTAGACAACAACTAGTCAGGAACCAAGGCAATAATATATAACCAGAGAATGACATACTAAAATACATCCAAAAACACTTTCCTACTATCATAGTAGAATTACAGCTAGTCAAAAAAGATCTAAATGATAGATATTATTCAAAGTGGATTGAGATATTAAAGACATACATCTGCGTACATAAGACTATTGCAAAACACATCATAAAAAAAAAGAAGTCAAAGCCATAATGCAAAGAACAATAAACTACCAAGTCTTCTTGGAGAGCAACAAAAAAGCTATGATCAATAGCATCCTAGACAGACCCATATATTACATCTACCTAAAAAAGATTATTAAAAGAGAAGGGAAAATCCAAATCATTACAGAACCAAGCAAGATCAAAGAAACAGTCAGGCAACACTTCTTCGAATGGACTCCACCTAGAAAAACATCAGTGCTAGAGCACCATCCACAATGGCAGCAAGAATACGAAGCTAGGTCTTCAATTAAAGCAAGTTGATACTCAAGTGCACTTCAAGAAATAACAACAGAAGAATTGACAGCAACAATCAGGAATCACAGTAATAAGTCTGCACCAGGCAGAAACCAGATCCCCTACTATATATATAAACATTTAAAAAAGAATACTTTAGAAGAACTAAGAAGTATCTTTAACAAGATTATCTATGAAGGCATAACTTCTAGGAAATGAAGCAAAGAAACCATATATCCAATACCAAAACTTAAAGATTGAGATAACAATATTGATACAACAAGACCAATCACTCTACTGGATGTAGGAAGGAAAATCTTCACCAAGATCCTGACTGACCAACAGGTCAAAGTCTTTAAAGATCATCAAATTCTATTAGAATTAAACTAGGCAGCCTTGCCATGAAATAGTATACAAGACCCAATACATATCCTTAGTAACATAATTGAACATGTCAAGGAAACAAATAAAGAAGTATGAATCCTAAGTCAGGACATGTCTAAGGCATACAACTCTGTTAACATCAAAATGCTAAAAAAGGCATTGCACCAAATTAAAATCCTAGACAAATTAATAAAGATCCTAGATTGCATCTTCCAGAATAGGGAGAACATAGTACTCACATGTTATGGTCTATTAGTCCCGTATCTAATAAGAGATAGCATAGATCAAGGAGGTATGATATCACCTCTGCTATGATGAATCTTCTATGATCCACTTTTCAAAATGATAAATAACAAATATAAAGGATACCATTTACAACAAAGTCCTGCAAATCCTTGGACCAAGGCTGGTCATTCACATACATAAACATCGCAGCTAGTGTATACATAAATGATACTACATGGATTGCAAGCAACAAAGCAGAGCTACAGTATATCATTAATACTGTTGAACAATTCTTCCACATTAATAACATCAAAGTCAATCCTTATAAATTATAACTGATAATAATAAATGGCAAAGAGCAAGACTATGCCCAAGGCATACAGATGAATAGACAAAGAATTCCTAGTTGCATAAAAGGAACCCCAGTAGAATACTAGGAGTCTGGTATGATAGCTCAAGCAAGAAAGATTATCAAAAAGCTCTTATCAAACAGAAGATCCAAAAACCATGAACAGTATTAGAGATGAAACAAGTTACAGACAAACAAATGCAATACATAATCAATCATATCCTCATGCCCAGTTTAGAATATCTTTGCAATGATATAGTCCTAACTAGAGACACATGTAACAAAATGATGTGCAAACTAATGACCACCTTCAAATACAAGCTTGGCTTAGCAAACACAATCCCCAACAGTATGCTACATAATAATGCTGAATACAGTATAATGTATTTGTGGGACAAACAGTTGCTCTTACATACAACAAACTAGACATCACGCATCAATTCAAATAATATCACAGGAGAAATAGCAAGGGAAAGACTCCAATCTTTACAAAACACCTTTTGGTTCACAAAGATAATAATGAACTATATATACACACCTCTTCTATTATAAGGAAGAAATCTTACTTACGACATAATATGGCTTTTTAGGATACATGGTTTCTCATTTTTGAATACTCTTAATGGAAAGTATACAACAATTGCAGAAACCGACACACCAATTGAAGAAATCACCAGTATATCTTTCTATAATAAGCACAGAAAAAGCTTAAGAAAGCACAACATCCTCTTTATTGGTCAAATGTTATACAGCAATAGAAGAAAGACTTTATACTGGTGTCATTTAATCAGACTTAATTACCAAACTATACAAGGTCATACTTTAACCTGGTATCACACCTTGAAAGAAAGACTCATGAAATG
>CAJVPT010007255.1:0-10231 GCA_910592055.1 Acaulospora colombiana
TAACTTTGATATACTCTCCAACCATCACCTCGATATACTCACGAACGCTATTCAGAATCATTTATATAATGATAATGCTAGTGTTAGTAAAAAATTTTTGCAACCCCAAACTATCCAACCAATTCCAAATATTTCTAAAAGACCTATGGAATTTATGCGGTTATTGGAGTCCGAGATCTTTAATCACACCGAAGTAATAAACTCTTCAGATCGGGACTGAAAACGATTGTGGAAAGAGTTGCTTCGTGGGCATGTTTTTCAACTATTCCAAATTTCAGGCTTCAATTCCATCTTCATTGTCATTATCTCTGGTCTCAAGTAAATCATACGTATCGATGCGCAGTTCAAGACAAACCTCTAGAAGGACATAATATTCACGATGCGTTCTGGAGACACCCAACTGATAAACTTCATATTGCCCAGGAAACAACAAAAATCGTTGCAAGTGGTATTGGTATTATAGGGTATCGGCATGTTTTAAACCCACAATGCTTTACAAATACTTTAGGTGAGACCGTGGTGGATTTTTTTAGCATCGATAAAATATTTGCAGGTGATGCGAAAATAGCTGTAGAAAATTATTATAAACATACGATCAACAATCCCACGCATCAGTCTAAGAATTTCAAGATGGATTTGATAGAACATTTCTGTTATTTCGCCGATAGTAATAATTTGCCATATACCACATCAAACATTGCTTTCTCTCACCATAAAGCGCATATGGAATGTGTGAAAAACTTGATTCAAGGTATCCAACCGCTTTCCGTTTCGATCAATAATTATTTTGAAATTACGTATCTTAATTTATATACGAAGATGAAAAAACTCGATCTTGGTCCCAACGTTATGAAACCCTTTGAAGCTTTTTCTACAGTCGCTATCAACTTTAATATCATCTGCCAGTTTTATCGGGACTTAAAAGATCATCGAAATATGCTTTGTGTAGTATGTTCTCTTGGAACATTCGAAGGAGGAGAATTAGCATTTCCTGAGTTAAAATTGATTGTCCACGTTAAGCAAGGGCAAGCGGTGGCCTTTAGATCAAACCTTTTGATTCACGAAAATCTCCTGGTCATTGTTGGAGTTTGGCACAGTGTAGTTTTTTATATCCATAATACCATTATCAAGCAGAAGCGCAAATTTGGCTCTCTCTTTGCCAATTATGACTTGGACTGGGATCATAATAGCAACAAGGATGAGGCATTATCAAAATATCTTTCCCTGATGCCAAGTTCTGGAGATAATGTGGTGAAACCGAGAAATAATAGACGAACGAATATAGGTATATGTAATATTTACATTTAGCCACTCTGCCTCTGGTAATTTAATGTATTTAACGATAAGAGCCTAATATTTATCTCATGTATTCTTATGCTAAAAGATGTAAAGTGGGCAAAGGAAGGATTAACTGTATAATATAAAAATAACCCATTTCCTGATGAGTTATAATGAGAATAGAAACCTTATGAGGTTTCATCCAATTGGGGATGTGGGTCACGACCCCACTGTTTTAGCAGTTATAAATATATCAAATTTTTAATGTAAATATACCATGCCTTTAGGCACCTCTTTGAGGCTTGATTATCATGGGTTAAATAAAGATTTCGTGTAAGCACTTCGTGCCATTGTTATACAATAAATATATCAATAAATACAGTATGTTCGATGAACTTCTATGCTGATCTCTGATTCACGGATTTAAGCTCGAAGAGCCATTTCTTTGAAATAAAACATATAACATCGCTCATGATGTAATTTTGCAGTTACAATGTGGTTATAATTATTTTCAGATTGAATTTGCTATATTTATGTATTATTTTCTGCATTAAATATATTTGACTAGTCAAGATATTTTATTATAGCAAATATGATAAGTAATACTAATAATAAAACTGACTAAAGCGAAACATTTGCTCATTTATATGAGGTGCTTTTATATAAGAGGAAGGATATAATAACAATTCAAGAAAAACTTGGTATTAATAGTAATACGTTAAAGTAAATAAAACACGAGTCCCGATGGAAAAAACTTGCTAAACTGGTTTGCAAGACTACTTCTATGAGTTTGGAGGTCTATCTATCTATCTCACATTTATCTCTTCTATAGTATTATCGATTAATAGTTATATTTCTTTTTATCTGCTTCCCTTTTTCTATCTTGATACAAATTATTGAATTCTTTAAGAAATGTTTCAAATCCTTTTTTTCATATTGCCAGGATCTCATTTTTATAATCAGAATATTCTAGTAGATGTTCAATTATTTCCTTTTGCTAATTGCATACTATATAATTTGCTTGCTTATATAAGTCAGGTCTTCTTATTACTAGCTTGTTTAAGGTAGATAGTTTATCATTGATTAATTTGATCAGGAAACTTTTTTTTTATGAACCTTTGAAAGAGATATCCCATGTCTAACATTCTTTAACCTATCCCATGTCAGGTCTTATAAATAGGTTTGATATTCTTGAACTTGATAGTAACATTTTGTCTCTGTTCTATGTTGCTATGTCTATAACAAGGCAGTTAATCTCTTATTAATTTGTTTGATAAACTATCAAATTAAGCTATTAATTACATCTTTTTGTCACAATATTATTGTAGATATCTTGCTTGATTTGAGGCTATTTCATTTTATTGCAGAGAGCTTTAATGCTTCTTTAATCAATTGGTATACTTCTTTATTCCATAAATCATTAGAGTAAGCTTTAACTTTAGTTAAAATTAGTTGAATATACTTTTTCTTTACGAGGTCTAGCATTCTTATCCATAATGACCAGTTTTTTTCTTTTAACCATCTTTTATGTATTATCATAGAATTTTTTTTTTTGAGTTTTTATATTTGGAGATACAAACTTGACTATAAGTAAATATTTCTATCCTACTGTCTATTAGAACTACAAAAACTATTATAACTAGTGCTATCAATTCTACTATTATAAATAAGAACCAGTTTTTAACTCCTGTTTGGAATTTACTTTCTTTTTCCACTCCTTCAGTTTGTATCCATGCTACTTCCATTCTTGTATTTTCATTCTCATAATCAATCAAGAATCTATCTGAATAGAAGATCAGCTTCTTCTGTGATTCTTAATTATACTGAAGAATTTCAAGTAAATGATCTTGATATACTCCTTGTTTAATATTGTCTTTAATTATCTCTTGTTCCTAGTCTTCTATTAGCATGTGTTTCATTTTTTCAATTTGATTATTTCTTTGATCTTGGGTTTTTAAAACTATACTTGTTGTTGTTATCCTATCAAACTCAAGCAAGGGATAAGGAATCTTTAGCAATTGTACTTCCCTAATATTTTTTTGATAGTTTAGAAATAGTATAGTATAAATAGTATCTGTTTTATTTCTATATTGCATTTATTTCTCTTTATATTATTTAGAAGGCATCCTGAATATTTGATAAGAACTATTTCTAGACTATCTTCTGTTTCTTGTTAATTAAAGTGACAGATCATGCTATACCTTGCCTATTTTCTTAAATTAGTTTTCTCATTACTAGTTGCTGACTTTTTTTCTGAATAACTATTCAAATTTTCTTTCTTTTGTCTTTATTAGATTTAGGCTTAATATATTTTGGCATCTATTTTTCTTTCCATCTTTTTCCCTAAAGTTTTGTAAGATCTTCTGTACTTTCTTTAGTTATAATTCTTTATAAGATATTATACTATTTTGGAATTGGACCCTTGCTTGTGTTTTATATAAGTTGAACTATTCTTCAATTTTTAAACTTTATATGGTTTTGATTTATTGATGATCTATATACATTAATCTATTGTTTTATAAGGATAGTATTGCCTTTTTGTATTCTTTAGGTGTTAAATGTTCCTGAATTAGACTGTTACCTTTGGTCTATTCAAAGATATCATTTTACTTTCAACTCTAAAATATTATTCCCAAGTCCTTGACTAGCTTTAGACCTGTAATATAAAATTTTTTTATTATTGAGATGGCACAAGAATTCATATGAGAAAAGATTGCAAGGCTCCTAATGTTTAATTTGTGTTTGTTTCAATCTAATGATTATAATAAGTTCTACTAGACCTTGATCGTTTATTTTATTACAGAGTCCTGTAATTTGGCTTTTTTTTTTAAGTATCCATATAATTTTGAGATTATATATCTTCAGATGATGGATTACATTATTAGGGATGGATCTAAATAATGCAATTTTGTTCTTGAAGAGTTTACAGTATACTGCTGTTAAGTTATTACATATTTTTCAGAACAATATGCTATGTTGCATTTTAAACTCTATTTGTAAAATCAATATTCTATTTAATATGTAGAGGGTTTACTTATCTATTATTTTCTTGTTTTTGAGAGCTCTGACGATGATATTGATTTCTTTTAATACTCTTTCTTTGAATTTATTGCAGTTTTTTTATTGCCTGTTCAAATTTCTAGAAATCTTGCATGCTCTTTCCTATTCAGTTTTCTAACTACTTCTTTATTAATTCCAGTATGAACTTCTTCTGAATAAGAGTTAGAGTTATTGATAGTTACTAATACTGATTTATTACTATTAATCTGGAAGCTATTTGCTTTATAAAAGATTCTTGTTGTCTCTAGAATCTTTTTTATATCTTCTTTGAATCTTCTATCCAAGTGATATCATCCATAAAGGTTACAGTTATATGTCTTGATTCTAGTCTCTTAATGATATCACTATTTAGTTCAGAATTTCATAAGACTACCATTTTATATATGTGTTCTTTATTTTCTTAACAAAAGATTATAGAATATTCTTTATATAAGTGGCAAGATGGTTTCTTCTTGATCAATTTCATCTTCTGCTCTTATCAGTTCTATGAGATCATTTTTAAATATTATTTTAAATTCTCTATTTCAGAATAGGCTCATTATGATCTTGATAAATTCTTTAGGTACTTTTATTTTTTCTATTGTTTTTGTTAACATTTTTAGACTGATAATAGCATATGCCTTGGCTATGTCTTGAAAGAGTATTCCGCAGCTCTTTTTTGTTTTTTCTTACATCTTCACAGATGTTATTGCAAATTTGAATGGGTTCTACTATGCTTTCTCCTGGTAATCCTATATAATTGAAACCTCTGAAAATATTATTAGCCTTGCAGATGTTTTCTATTCTGGTGGTTAGTATTTTGATAAAATACTTTCTGGTAACTTCCAATAGTACAATTGGTCTTGTATTTATCAATTTATATCCCTATAGTTTTGATTTAGCTATTGGATATATATGGCTTTGTTTATAATATATAGGTGTAACTTCCTATTTTAAGAAGGTATTTAGTATTTTTCATAAATATTTTTTTCTTCTTACTTTAACTTTTTCAGCATTTTATAGTTAATTTGAGATTTTTCTGAAGCTTTGTTGTTTGAAAGTGCACAAAGTATTTTTTCTAATTTCTCATGTGTGATTGGCTCTAGAAGAATGTTGTATCATATATCTTGGATATACTGTTTGAAGACATATTCTCTTTTTCACTCTTCAGTAAGATTATCAAAGTTGGTATTACACTTTTTGAAGGCCTCTTGATAATATTATTTATTTCTTTTTTGATCTTTTTTTTGTTAATTGTGATGTATTCTATATTATCTTACTTGATCTTGATTTGATCAAGTATTATTATACATCTTTCTTTATTTGTTAGTGAACTTACCATCTTCTTTTAATTGTATTTGAGATCATCACATCTTTGTTTTAATATTGATCTGATCTTTTTTCTTATCTTTTTGTCTTCTAAGTTTTGATATATAAACTTAAGCTCTTCTATTGCATCTTGAATATTTTTTTTCAAGGATATCCAAAGAATATTAGAAATACTAAATTAAATGCAATAGTTTTCTAATTGATGATATGGATTATAGGTGACATTATGTTTCTCTATAGCTATACTGAGTTCCTACACTTTTGCTATTTTTTTTTATGTCTCTGTTTTCTTAAAAACTGTTTTTAATTGGAGAACCTTTCTATACTGTATGAATTTTAGACTATATTTATATTATTTTTTCTTATTTGAGATCTGTTTTTTTATTGTTAGTTTGTTAAAGTTTGTACTACAAATTAGATTTTCAAAGACTTTTCAGATTTTATTAGCTTGTAATTCTTTTTTTCCTTCATTAGATTCCTTATTAAGTACTGACTTCAATAAAATTTTGAGCTTATGATTCAAACTTTTTTAAAAGACTTGTCATTGTTTAGAGAATATTTCTTTTAAGTCAATTTTCATGTTTTGGTTGTTGTGCAATATCTAATAGTCTTATTTCTTGTAAATATATTATCATCTTGTAATGTTACCAATAGTATAGTATGATCACTTTGAATAGTTTCTTTCATATTTTGATTATTGAATTGTAGAATTGTATATTTTGCCAAGCTCTATAATATTCAGATGAAATTTATTCTGCTACTACTTGTGATATCTTGTCTTGTGAGGGTTTTATCTTTTCTCTTCTATATTTCTTATATATCTAGAAAGTCACATTAATCAAAAAAGTTAAATAGAGAAATCTCTAGATATCAATAAGATCTGAAACATGCTCTAAAAGAGTATGTTCTATCCTTTGATAAGTTGTATAATGCATTGAAGTTATCCATTATGATTGTGTAAAAACTATGTCCATATTTTTTACTGATAAAACTTATTAAGTTGTTTTGCACTTTCTTGCATCTGTATCTATCTGATAGAATGTAAACCTGAATAATACAGTTTTTATTTCTTCTTGATAACAAATTTATGGTGATCATATAGTCATTTGCTTCATCTACCAATGGCACTTGTTTTTCAAGATCTTTTCTTATTAATAAACTTACTTCTGCTTTATATAGAGTATTTTTATTAGTACTGTGAAAGTGTTTATACTCTTTTTGATTATTGAAGACCTATTTCATATTAATATATATTAATTTAATCTCACACAACCCCATTATGACTATACCTTGTTTACTTATCTCTTATATAAAACTATGTTGATTAACTTTATCAATGATATCTCTAATGTTATGTATGCCTATTCTTATTATTTTTTTTTCTATATAAATTTTTTCTTCTCTAGTATTATTTTGTTTACCTTTATCTAGTGATTGCAATTTTTATCTGAAACTAATGATCCATAAATTTGATCTGAATGGATCAGATGTGATTTTAAATTTTGGATCCATTTGTATTCGAATCAGATACAGATTTCAAATTTTGAAATCTGATCTGATTGAATTCTAAATTTTGAAACCAATCAGATTTCAAGTTTTAAAATTTAGTTAGATTCAAATAAAATTTAGCAGTTTAACTATATTTAAATGAAGCTATTTAAGATAATTAAAAAAAAAAAAACCTAGATTTTTTTTTTATATCCTTTAACACCTTTACATGTTACTTTAAAATTTTGTGATATTTTTTATGATATTTTTCTTCCTACAACTTTATTAGTATTATTTACACCAAAAAAAATAAAATGGAATACAATAGTTCTTTTAATGATTCCAATTAAATAAATGATGAAAGTTTCAGTTTAGATAGTTATAAATTGAGTGATACCAGTAATATTGTTACAAGTAGTTTTTCAGAGGTATTATCGAGTAATAAAATAAATTATAGAAATAAAGTCTGGAATTATTTTACAAAGGATTTTAATTTCAATGAAAGTAAAAAAGTTTCTTACAATTATTGCAATATCAAATATATCTGTAGTGAAGACAACACTTCTAATCTTTTAAAACATCTAGAAAAAAACCATCTGATAAAAATAAATCCACATTTCGATAAACCTTTAAGTAAAAATTTTTTAATACTACAATGTTTAGTATAAATATATTTATTAAATTTAAAACCATACTAAAATTTATTTTTTATATAGTGGATACATAAACCTGAAAAAGTAAAACAAAATTTCATCCGATGGATTGTTATGAATCAACATCCTTTTACAATCATAAAGGAACCAATATTCAGTACATTTATCCAATCAAACTCACAAAAAACTAAAATACCAGCTGCTGCATTTGTTAAAATATATATAATGGATTCGTACTTGGCTGAACAAGAAAAAATTAAAAAAAATTTGCAAGAAGTGGAGAGCCATATTTTATTTATTCTCAATATTTGAACATCAACTTTGATGAAAACATTTCTAGTAATAACTGCACATTTTATCAGCAGTAATTGGAAAATATATAATATAACATTAGATTTTGTACAAATCCGGAGCATGCATACAAGTGAAAATATCAAAGAAAGTTTTGTATTATACTTAAGAAAAATATATAGTACAAAAAAAGGTAAATTTATTTTCTATTAATATATATATATATATTTTTTTTTAACCCTAGGTCAGGCTAGGTATATGTGTTTTATTAAACATTTGTATACTGTACATTTTAAATGATTCACTAAAGCTAAGATTTTACCTAACTCACTTGTCACCGTTTTGTTTTAATATACCAAAACTTTAAATGCAACTTTGGGAGTGATTTATTGCTCCATTAATGGTTCAAGTGAATACCCTTTCAACTTTTAATATCATTGCCCGCAGATCACCACTACAGATTACTATCTGTTGTTCAGACCAAGCTTAAAACTCAACCACTTCATTTCATAAGTAGCACCTTTAAGTAGAATTTCTTTCAGGCTTTCATTTTCTTGAGTTCCTTCCTCTAATAGAGGATCTTTACTTTTGGGGACTAATGGTTTTAAGCTGTGTGTACCTAAGGGTTAGTTGATTTTTCTACTCTGCAGATCCCCTGTGAGTATTCTCATTCAATTATCTTCTCACATCTTTTGTTTCAAATCTTTTTCCTTATTTGGTTGCACACTCTTCTTTGCATCTTTGATATCCATCTTCTTGCCTTATTATCAATTCTTTTTCCATGGCATTTTAGATCTACCATTTTTAGGATTAGATCTCTCCTTACTAGCCTTGTGCAAAAACTTAGAGTGTCCTGGCTGGTTTTTGAGATCTATTCTACCAGTTTGGAAATCCATTTATCCAACTCAACCATTTCTTCTTCGTCTTGGATAATCAACCTTGCATGTTTTTCTTCTGCCTCTTTTTTCCTCTCTTGTAAGAGCCTTCTGAAGTCTCTAAGGATTCCATCTTATCCTTTATTTTATGCTTCCTGTAATTGTTTTTTATATGCTGAACACTCTAGTAAATGTTCGAAAGTTTCACTTTGCTGGCTACATGCAATATACTTTACTTGTTTGTAAAGGTCGGGCCTTCTAGTTGTCAGCTTGTTCAGAGTTGGTAGCTCATCATTTATGATTTTATGAAGAAGCTTTTTTGCTACGATTGTTTAAAGGAAGTGTTCCAGGTATATCCTTCTTTTATTCTTTTCTATACAAGGTCCCAAGTATAGTCTTGCTATTCTATAATTTCATGGTTCCATCTTTTTTCAGTTCTGTTTTGCTGTGTTCACTGAAAGGCAGTTGTTTTATTGTTTACTTTTTTGACAAACTGTCTTATTGGGTCATCCAGTGTCTTTTCTTGCCATCTAATTTCTATGATGATCTTGTATAAGGTCAGTTCTTTCCATTCTATTGCCAGGAGTTTCAGAGCTTCTTTGACTAAGACATCTGCTTCTTCATTGTGAGGATCATTGGAATGTGTCTTAACCTTGATAAGTTGCAGGTTTATGGTCTTTTTCTTTATCAATTCTAATATTCGTGTCTACAGGAACTAGTTTTTTTCCTTTAACTATCTTTTGTGAATTTGCTTTGGATCTTCTCTTTCTATTATTTTTCACTTGGAGATACAGGCCTGGCTGTTTGTATGGATTTCCACATCACTATCCACTGGAACCACCGGAAGTATTGTGACAATTGCTACAAGTTCAGCACGTGTTGAGGAGAACCAATTGTCTACTCCTGTCTGAAATCTACTTTTTCTACCCATATCTCCTATCTGGATCCATGCTGCTCCTATTTTCATTTCTTTCTTTTCATGCTTAAAGAGTGATCCATCAGAATATAAGGTTAGTTTCTTAACATTGGATCTCAGGTTACATTGAAGTATTTCTATTAGGTGGTCCTGATATATTCCTTCTATAATATTGTCTCTAATGATGACCTCTTCCCATCTTTTAATATCTATCCAATTCACTATATTGATTGGAGCTAAGGTTTGAGGGTCTGGATCCATGTTAGTAACCTTTTCTATTGTCCCTTCTAGTGATGCCTTGGAGCAGAGGATTGTTAGTTCTTGAGCTCTTCTGGTTGACTTTCTTGTATTAAGATATGAAA
>CAJVPT010007256.1:0-10231 GCA_910592055.1 Acaulospora colombiana
AAATGAAAAACCAGTTGAATTGACTTATTCGATATTGCAGATAGTAAAAAAAAAGATTTCTTCTGAAACAAGAAGACTATTTCAATCAATCAAATCTCTTTTAAAAAGAGATTGTTTTTATTTTTGGATTTTTTTATGTACCTTGAATTGTTTCCTTCTTTCAAACATTTTTTTCTTTTTCCTTTTCAACTTAACAATTCAATGGTTTTCAGGCAATCAATAGTGACAAACTATTGGCAATGATCTTGGTAAATAGAGATTATTATCAATCTATTAGGAGAGTGCAATATTGTTTTCAAAATCTAACTTAGAATATTTATATATAAAAACAAGTTAGTTACTTTGTGAAAGTCTATAAATTATTATAGATTTACTTTAATTTTTCAATAAAGACAAGTAATTGTGGCATAATTGTGAGTTAAAAAAAAAACTTTTTGAAGTTTTATTATTATTAAATATTTTATTAATTGTTATATAATTTTTTTTTTTTTTTTTTGGTGAAAGGTGCTAATAGCACATATTTATTGAGTAGTTTATACCAATTACATGACTATAACGGTTCATCTAAATTAACCCACCTCCTCCATTATAGCCTTACCTAAATATACCAACTTATATCCAGAAAGTAGGCCTGCATTTCAGGTTGGATCTTTAGGAGGTAAAAATCCTATTACTAGTTTTAAACTACTTAACCTAATCTAGACCTTGGCATTTTATTCCTTATCTAGAACCCATGTTAACCTTCTATACCTTACCACCTCTTAATCATGTCTTCGGCTTATACAGCTACAAATGGGTCTTAATGCATCTGTGCACTGCCTAATCAATGTTTCAAGAATTTCGTCCAATGGTTGGCGCACACTATCAAACCTAGGGATTATTTACCAATAGGAATATGACTCCTGAATCTCTTAGTAGACTTATCTATCGGGTTCTCGATTGGCATTAACTGTCAAGTCTAGGAGTTATTTACCAAGCAAGGTGCAACTCCGACACAGGGATAGTACTGGTAATTCACTGATATCATATATTAATATTCATATCGATGATCCCTGAGAGGCTTAGTGCTTCATGTTAATGATCTTTGGTGATAATAATACTCCTACCGGATGATCGTCATGCCACTACACTTTTTCTGGAGGTCACAATCCCAATGCCCACTGGATCAGCATGTGAAATGGCTTTTTATGGGAAACAGCGCATTACAGGTTATAGCTCCAGATACCATATTAATTCTATTTAGTTACCTTTACCTGGAGTTGAACTGGTATCTTGTGATCTGACCTGTGAAGTACTAACCACTGTGCTATAGATCCACAGGTCTTAATTATTATATAATTTAAAATAATGGTCTATTAAAATTATTTAGAAATAAAAATTTATTAAAAAAAATTTTTTTTAACAATAATAAAACTTTAAAAATTATTATTTTTTTTTATATACTATAACAAGTATTGAATATACTGTAAACTCTTTATTAAGTATTAACTTAATATTAATAGAATAGGATTTTATAACTGATATTAGTTATCTTTTACTGTATCAAATTATATATTTTATATACATATAAATTAATAATAATCAATTATGATTTTTTTTCTAATTAAATATATTATTTGTTTTTTGAGTGGACAAATTTAATTAAAAGCAAAATGATTTATATACAATTATCAATAATAAGTTTTAATTAGTTAATATTGAACTTACAAATTTTTTATTATTTTATTAAACTAACTTGACTATATACAGTATACAGTATATCTTATAAGATATAATATACTTTTCAATATTATTTACTTAGATTTTAAAAGAAGATATATTATTTTTTTTATCATTATCCATGAAATCAGATCAGTCTTTATTGACTAGCTTTCAATTAAGCAAAGTATTAAATTGAGATATTCTGAGCTAGAAGAGTAAGATTTCTAAAATCCATCAAGATAAAAAAGTATGTTAATACAGTATCTATATATCAATAAATTGATTATTTTATATTTAAAAAGAAAACAATAATATTTAATTAATTATTATACTAGTCAAAAAAAGTTATTCAGTATATTATTGCACATATAATATTTAGTCAAAAGTAAACAATTGAATAAATTAAGGATATAAATAAATCAACAATTATATAATTTAATTACAAATAATACAAAAATTGATATATTTATAATTTATTAACAATTTATTAAAAAATTCATTAAAAGTTATTAAAAATTTTTTAATAATTTATTTTTATTTTTTATTTTTTTTGAGTATCCATAGCTAGGTTAGATTGTAGTTTATTAATTAATTGAAAACATAAGTATATTTTTATTTAAGTAGCATAATACATATTATAGCTAAATATCTATCAAATCTAATCAACTTATTATAGACAATAATAATCTCTAGGCTTGGTTTTGGAAACAATATTTTACTTTATGTTGATCTTTGGATAAAAACTCTTCTAGTTCACTACTTCATTATCAGCAGGTTGTCACTACCATATATTCTATCAAACCATTAGAATACAAGAAATTACAAAAGGATAAATTGAGAAAAAAAAAAAGAAATATATTTAAAAATATTCAAATGAATGAACAAGAAGATAAAAAAAAAAATAAAATTCTTTAGCTTTTTCCAAATACTTGCTTTTTAAGATTTCTTCTCAATAAGAAATATTCAATTAAAATATTCTTTCTTTTTCTAACTATTTGAGAAACTTATTCATTCTTGATTTTGATTTTCTTCTTGTATACTGTTTAAGGAAACTTATTATCTATTGGGAGTTTTTATTTTTAAAATATATTTGGTTCCAACTTTTTTTAGATAATAATTTTTTATCCACTTGTAATAAACAGATGACTTATAATAAATTCCAGATTCTTATATAATTTAGTAAAAATTGAGTTATATTGTTTTAATATAATATTTTCTAATAGCCATATCTAATCAAAGGAATTTTATTAATGAATATCTTCTATTATTCAAAAAGTTAGATTCTCCAATTTTTTTTTTACTTTATAATAGTGAAAGAATTCATTTATGGAGATTTTTATCAATTATATTATCCTTTATCAATTTCTGAAAAAATATATTCTCTACTGTGACCAAAGAGTTAAAGCTTAGTATGGACTAGAGACTATTTAATCTTATTGTTTAATCAGAATAAAAAAGAGATCTTGATCTTGAATTTTGTCTAACTGGAATGATAAGAAAAAAAAATCTCAGCTTAAACAAATAGCAGCTTTTTTATCACCTGAAGACTTGTTGTTCATATTTTATTGATCTTATAGAACTTGATCTGTAGATTAATTTAATTGAAGGAATAAGGTAGAACCCAGGTACCAATTAATTCTTTTTATCATAAATGACATTGTTAGAACATGTGAGTATAATCAATAGAAGTTTATTTATATTCCAAAAACCAATGTGTTTTATATTAGCCAATCACTTTTGATGAGAATTTGTGCTATTAAAAATTCAAGATCAAACTAAGGTAGGGAAAATTCCTTAAGAATTATGAAAGTGTAAGCTTTAAGAGAGCTAGACAGTTTAAATGGAAGAAAATAAGCCTTTTAATTGTAACAAAATCTTTATAAATCTCTCATTTCAAAGATTAAAAAAACCTTTAAATACTTTATAACCAGTTTTTTTTTCTTTGAATAGTTTATTTTTATTTTTTTTTAACTCATAATTATATAATAATAACTTGTTTTTATTGAAAAATTAAAATAAAATCTATAATAATTATAGATATAATTAACTTGTTTTTATATATAAATACTTTAAATCAGATTTTGGAAACAATATTATGTATTTTAATATAACTAGATTAATTATTATCTATCAAAATTCTTATTAACAATTTGTTATTATTGATTAATTTTAAAATTAATAAATTATTAAATTAAAAGAAAAAAGAGAAAAATAAATAAAGAAAAAACAATTCAAGGCCTATCAAAAAGAGTAGATAGAATTCTTAAAAAACTATAAAAGTAAGAGCTCTAAAAGAATCTAAATAATAATAAAAAAATAAGCTTTTTTAATGCAAAAAAGTTTCTATAAATCTTTTGCTTCAAAGATTAAAAGAACTTTTAAATACTTTATAGTTGGTTTTTTTTTCTTTGAAAACTTTTTTACTATTGATATAAAGGATATTACTTAATTTTTCTTAACTACTTAAAATCAAGTTTTTAAGTAAAGAGATTTTTAAATAATAAGAAAAAAGTAGAAATGACTTTTGAAGTCAAATTTCAAGTTGTTTTAAAAAAAGTATTAAGATTTTATTAACAAAAAATAAAAAAACTTCTTGTAGATATTTTTTTTGTATATAATCAAAAAATTAGTAAAAAGAGTTTTTTCTCATTAATAGTTTATTAATAATTTATTAACTATTTATTAATTATTCATAAATAATTTATCAACTATTCATCCAAACTATTTATTAAAATTTTATTAACTATTTATTATTAAAAATTTAACAATTATTAATTAAAATTATTTAAAAAATTTTTGATAATAAAGTAAAAAAAATTGATAAACTTATATTTTAATTTTTTGTTATATTTATAAATTATAATTAATATTAATTATAATATAATAATTTATATTATTATAATTTAATTAATTATATATTATTATGTAAATAATATCAAATAATTTATAAATATAAATGATTATATAAATAATATCCAATAATTTATAAATATGAATTATTTTTTTTATAAGTTTTATAAATTTTTATTAAATAATAAATAAATAGTTATTAAATTTTTAATAAATAATTTTAATGAATAGTTGCTGAATTTTTAATAAATAGTTTTGATAAATAGTTGATAAATTATTAATGAATAGTTAATAAAAAGTTAATAAATTATTAATAAATTAATACTAAATTTTTATTAAATTGTTAGTAAATAATTTTGTAATAAACTTTTATTGAATTATTAATGAATTTTTTTGTGAATTATTTATAAATTATTAATATACAAATTTAATTTTTTATTACCAAATTTCTGATTAATAATTTTTTATTTCTGAATTTTTTATTGCTACTTTGTTATTAAAATAATAATATGTCAAGTGCCAAAAATCAAAAGAATTTATCCATATTCTTATTATTAGATTTAATTAAATTTGATAATAATTTAAATATTAAATGACATAATTTTGATCAATAATATTTTTATTATTATTAAAAATATTATAATTTAATTAAAATAACCTTGGTTAATTTCAAATCTTAATTTATTAAATTAAATCTTATATAAATTATATAATTAATCAATATTTATTTTTTTAATTATAGATAATATATAATTATATTTAAAAATATTAAATATATATTATTTTATAAGATATATTAATAATATAAATTTTATTAACTTTAAATATTATTTTCTAAAGAATTTGAATTTGTAATTTGTAATTTATTTTATGAAATATCAATTATTACAATATTAATCTATAAGAAAACTTTTTTCGCTGATCCTCTGATCATATATAAAAAAGATATTCACAAGAAGTTTCTATACTTTTTTGTTAATAAAGTCTTAATACTTTCATTAAAACAACTTAAAGTATGACTTCAAGAGTTATCTCTACCCTTTCTCTTTTGTTTACAAATCTTTTCACTCAAAAACTTGACTTATAGAGATTAAAAAAAGTCAAGTAACATCTTTGATACCAATGGCAAAAAAGTTTCCAAAGGAAGAAAAACTAACTGTGAAGTATCTGAAGGCCTATTTTACCTTTGAAATGAGAGATATATAGAGGTTTTTAATGACAGAAAGACTTATTTTTCCCCTTTTAGTCATTTGTGGGCCTCTTAGAGCTATTGCTTTCATGGTTTTCTGAGGAATTTTGCCTATCTCAGTTTGACCCTGAATTTTTGATAGTACAAATTCTTACCAAAGGTGATTGGTTAACATAAAACATATTAGTTTTTGAAATATAAACAAGTTTCTATTGATCATATTCACGTGTTTCAATAATGTCATTGGTGATTGAAAAAAAGGTTCTGAAAATGGTTACCCCCAAAAAGCTCAAGTTCCTCAATAAAAACTTTCATGATACCAAAAGATCAAGTAGTGGGTAATATGGATTGCAAACTCCAGTCTTTTATCTAAGTTCCTTGAATGATAACAAAGCTTTAATGGAAAAAAGCTAAGGTCTAAATGCTTTCCTTGAAATATCCCAATCTGGTACTTACTTAAATAAAAAACCAGTTAGATTGACTCATCTGATGCCACAGGTGGTAAAAAAGAAGATTTCTTTTGAGATTCAAGTGAAGCAAGAAGACTATTTCAATCAGGTAGATCCCTTTTAAGAAGAGATTGTTTTTATTTTTGGATTTTTTTGGTAAACCTTGAATTGTTCCCTTTTCCCAATAATCCTTCCCCTTTCTCCTTTTTAATTTAGCAATTCATTGGTTTTCAGGCAATTAACAGTAACAAACTGTTGGCAATGATCCTGATAGATAGAGGTTATTACCAATCTATTAGGAAAGACTCAAGTATGTACTTTCTCTACTAAGAACAAGAAAGTTCTAAGAAATAAAAAGACTGACAAGTGAAGTGTTACTTTATAGAGCTAGAAGTAACAAGAAATAAAGATTTTGTTGATAGGAGAAGGCTTATTATTCATCTTCTCATATATTGTCTTGTATACTCTTAAAGTGTCTATTGCTTTTTATGATTTTCTTGAAAGATTTTGCCTACCTCAGTTTGATCCTGAATTTATGGTAGCACAATATCACCTGGTATCTGATTGATTGACATGAAACATGTTAGTAACTGAATATAAATAAGCCTTTATTGATTATCTTACATGTTCTGATAATATCATTGACAATAGAAAGAGTTAATTGGTACTCTGTGTCTATTCCACTCCTCCAATTGGGTAAACCTACAGATCAAGTTCTATGAGATTAATAAGATATGAGCAATAAATCTCTAGGTAATGAAAAAGTTGCTATTCATTCAAGCTGAGATGTTTCTCTCCTATTATCCTGGTCAGGCAAAGTTCAAGACCAAGGTCTCTTTTTTATCCCAGTTAGGCAATAAGACTGAACGATCTCTAGTCCATACTAAGTTCTAACCCTTTGGTTATAGTTGAGAATACATTTCTCTAGAAGTTGTTAAAGGATATTACAATCAATGAGGATCCCCACTACTTTTGAGATCCTCATACTATTACAAGGCAAAAGAATTATTGGAGAATCTGGCCTTTTAAGTAATAGAAGATGTATGTTAGTAAAATTTCTTTAATTAGGCATGGCTACTAAAAAATATTACACTAAGATGACATAACCTAGTCCTTACTAGGTCATATAAGAACCTGGGGTTCATTATAAGTCATTTCTCTATTGCAAATAAATAAAAAATCACTGTTCAAAAAATGTTGGAACCAAGTGTATCCTGATAGTAAAGCCTTCTACTAGGTGATAAGTCTTCTTAGACAGTACATAAGAAGGAAATTAAGATCAAGAATGGATAAGTTCCTCAGACAGTTAGAAAAAAAAAGGATATCCAAATCAGGCATTTCTTATTGAGAAGAGTTTTTAAGAAGTAGGTCTTTGAAGAAAGCTAGAAATATTTTTTTCAATTTTTACTTTTTCATTTTTTTGTTGCCTATTTAGATATTTTTAAATATTCTCCTTTCCTTTTTCAACTCATCCTTTTATAGTTTCTTGTATTTCAGTAGCTTGGATTGACATATGGCAGTAACAATTTGTTAGTAATGATGCAATGGACTAGGAGAGTTTTTATCCAAAGACATTACAGAGCAAAATATTATTCCCAAGGCTGAACTTAAAGACTTTTATGCTTACAACAAGTTATTTAGATTAAAATAATAGTTTAGCTGTAATATGTATTATGCTGCTTAAATGAAAATATACATATGTTTTCAATTAATTAATAAATTGACAATCTAGTCTGACTATGGATACTTAAAAAATAAATAAATAAATAAATTTACAATATTATAAAAACTCTTTTTGCTAATTCTCTAACTATATACAAAAAAGATGTTTGCAAGAAGTTTTATACTTTCTTGCTAATAAAGTCTTTATATTTTCATTAAAATAACTTGAAGCTTGCCTTCACTTATCTCTTCTATTCTTCCTTACTTGTTTATAATCTTCTTTGAATAAAAACTTGAGCCTTTAGTGGTTTGAATAAACTAAAATATGTACTTTTACTACTAAGGGTAAGAAAGTTCTAGGAAGTAAAAAAACTGACAAGTGAAGTGTCACCTTATAGAGCTAAAAGCAACAAGAAATAAAGGTTTTATTAATAAAGGAAGGTTTATTATTCACCTTCTCACATATTATTTTATACCTTTTTAAAATGTTTACTGTTTTTCATGGTTTTCTTGAAGGATTTTGCCTATCTCAGTTTGATCCTGAATTTCTGATAGCACAATATTATCTGAAATCTGATTAGTTAATATGAAATATATTAGTAATTGAATGTAAACAAGTTTCTATTAATTATTTTATATGTTCTGATAATATCATTGATAATTGAAAGAGTTGATTAGTGCCCATATTCACTTCACTCCTTCAATTTAATTAACTTATAAATCTGGTTCTATAAGGTTAATAAGATATGAGCAACAAGTTTCTAGGTAGTAAAAAAGCTACTATTTGTTCAAGCTGAGATCTTTTTTTCTTATTATTTTGATCAGGCAAAGTTCAAGACCAAGGTTTTCTTTTTATTCTAGTTAGACAATAAGACTGAATAGTATCTAGTTTATGTTAAGTTTTAACTTTTTAGTTATAGTTGAAAATACATTTTTTCAAAAGTTATTAAAGAATACCATAATCAATGTGGATCCCCATTACTTTTCAAAACCCTTCTATTATTATAAGGCAAAAGAATTATTAGGAAATTTGATCTTTCAATTAATAAAATATATATACCAATAAAAATTTTTTAACTAGATGTAGCTGTTAAAAGGTATTATACTGAAACAATATAATCTAGTTCTTACTAAATCATATAAGAACTTGAGATCTATTATAAATCACCTTTTTACTATAGATAGATAAAAAATTACTGCTTAAAAAAAGATTGAAATAAAGTGTATTCTAGAAGTAAAGGCTCTCACTAGGTGATAAGTCTTTTCAGATGATACATAAGAAGGAAATCAAGATCAAAAATAAATAAGTTTCTCAAATGGTCAGAAAAAGCAACGATATTTCAATTGGATATTTTTTATTGAGAAAAGGTCTTGAAAAAAAATCTTGAAAAGCAGGTTTTTAAAGAAAGCTAGAAATCTTTTTTTCTATTTTTATTATTTTATTTTCTTGTTGTCTATTAAGATATTTTTAAATATCCTCCTTCTCCTTTTTTCAATACATTATTTTGTAGTTTCCTGTATTCCAGTGGCTTAGTTTGATATACAGTAGTGACAACTTGTTAGTAATGATATAATGAATTAAAAGGGTTTTTATTCAAAGATATTATAGAGTAAAATATTGTTTTCAAGATCAAACTTAAAGACTTTTATGCTTATAATGAATTAGTTAGATTAAAATAATAGTTTAGCTATAGTATATATCATACTGTTCAAATGAAAATGTATTTATATTTTCAATTAATTAATAAACTTATGATTCAACTTAACTATAGATACTTAAAAAAAAATATGTTTATAATATTATAATTCTTGCAAAAACTCTTTTTGCTAATTTATATTTTTTCAAAAAAATTTTTTTTTTTGATAATTTTCTTGAAAAACTCATAAAGACACTTTCAATCAAGCAACAAAAACAAACAAACTTTTAAAAAATAAAATAGAAAGCACTTTTCAGGATTATCTTTAAAGGAAAGAGATATTCTTCACTACAAGTCCTATATTTGGTCTTGAAACTTTTGAGAGAAAAGAGAAAACCATAAAAGCCTAAATCATAGTAAGGTTATAGGATCCAACATCAACTCTACAAGCTTTTAACCAGGCTAATATAAAGTAAACATCTTTTTAGATATTAGAAAGATCTTGTAAACAATAGTTACAATCAGTAAAACAACCACAACTCAAAGTTTGTAAAAACTCAAGAGAATATCAAGAATCTAGAACAACAGCTAAAAAAATATCTGATATCAATAAAAATATATAAACACAATATATTATATTGCACAAATACATATATATTTCTCTTATGATCAAAAAATTCCCTAAAAATTTCCTTTTTTGGTAATTTTCTTGGAAAACCCAAAAGTCAGCCACTACACAAGAC
>CAJVPT010007257.1:0-10230 GCA_910592055.1 Acaulospora colombiana
GAGAAAGTGCATACTTGAGTCTTTTCAGGTCACTAGAGGCTCAAGTTTTTATTCAAAGGAGTTTATAAACAAGTAAGAGAAGATAGAAGAGATAAATAAAGACAAACTTCAAGTTATTTTAATGAAAGTATAAAGACTTTATTAGTAAGGAAGTATAAAACTTCTTGTGAACATCTTTTTGTGTGTGGTCAGAGGATCAGCGAAAAGAGTTTTTATAAAAAAAATAAAAGTTTATTAATTAAAAAAAATATATAAAAATATATATATATTTTTAATTATCACAACTAGTATTAGATGCAAACTCTTTTATTAAGAATTAACTTAATATTTGAAGGAAGTAAATCCTCTTAGCATAATATTAAAATATAAAAAATATATATATATATATATTTTATAACCTATAGTCAAGCCAGTATATATGTTTATTAATCATTATAAAAATTAATAAAAATACATAAGGCAATTGCATTATAGCTAAACTAGAAAACCTATACTAATACACTTGTTAATGGCTTTCAATTCTTAAAAGAGTTTCAGTCTCTAAGTATAATCTTGAGAACAATATTTTGTTCTGAACTAAGTTTTGAATAAAGACCCTTCTAACTAACCTATTCTTGTTAGCAGGTTGTCACTACTTATTATCCTTCAAAAAACTAAATTTAAAAATTACAAAAGGTGAAAAAAAAAATAAAAGAAAAGAGAAATATTTAAAAATATACAAATGAACTACATAAAAATAGAAAGGAAAAAAGAAAATTAAAAATGTTTCAAGTCCTTCAAAGAACCTTTGCTAAAAATCTTTTCTTATTAGAAGTCAACCCTTCTGAAATATTCTTCTTCTTTCTGACCATCTAAAGAACTTATCTATTTATGCTCTTGATTATTTTCTTGTAACTGTTTAAAGTACTTATTACCTACTCGAATTCAGTATCTTGCTCAATGTTTTCTTTCTTTCAGTCTTGATTTTGTATTTACTTGTGTAGAAGAAGATAACTAATGATGGATCTTAGATTCTTACTGTATATAACTTTTAATTTTGTTGAGTAACTCTTGATATCTTTCAGCAGTTGTATCTAATTAAAGAAATTTTATTGATATTTATTTTGATTGTGATATCATTATATAACATCAAGAGAAATCTATTCTCAATCCTAGAGAAGGACACTATTTTATATTCCTCTGCTTTTAGGTCTTACAGCCTGACCAGAATAAGGAAATAATCTCCTTTGCATACTTTGCTTGATTGGGATAATAAAAAGTTGAAGGCCTCAACTTAAACAAATAACTACCTTTTTATTACCTAAGGAATTTAGTACCCATCCTAATAGTCTTATGATTTCTTTGCTTCAGTTAAACTTTATTTAGAGAAGTGAAGGAGTTTGTATTCTTGATTTCTCTTTCTTTTATCAATTATATTATTGGAATATATAAGTATGATCAGTAAAACCTTGTTTACATTTTGCTACTAATGTGTTTTATATTAACCAATCAGAAGCCAGGTGATGTTATGCTATCAGAAATTCAAGATCAAGCTGAGGTAAACAAAATTCTTTAAAAAAATTATGAAAAACTATAGATACTCTAAGAGGATAAAAGACAGTATATAAGAAAGTAGATAATAAGCCTTCTCCTACTTAGAAAACCTCTATCTCCAGCTCTGAAAGGTGACACTCCACCAGTTGATCCTTTTACTTCCTAGAATCTTTTTGCTTTTAGTAGAGAAAGTACATGCTTGAGTTTATTTAGGCCATTAGAGGCTCAAGTTTTTGTTTAAAGAAGTTTATAAACAAGTGAGGAAGAATAGAATAACTCTTGAAGATAAGCTTCAAGTTGTTTTAAAGAAAGTGTGAAGATTATATTAGTCAAGAAATATAAAAACTTTTTGTAAATATCTTTTTTGTGTGTGATCAGAGAATCTGCAAAAAGAGTTTTCAAAATATAAAAAAAAATATATTTTTTTTTTAACTTATAGTTAGATCAGTATAGTTTGTCTTTATTGTATATATAAAAAAGATTTATAAAATATTTTGACCTTCATATAATAACTCACTTGTCATCAAAAAACTATTTCTCTAGATACAACTTAGGGAATAATATTTTGCTCCTTTACTGACTTGGATAAATTCTCTAGTTAATAAAATCATTGTTTACAGGTCATTACTATAGATTATTCTAAATTCCAACTGCAATTAAAAATTAAATGATTTTCTTTTATGACAAATTCAATCTTTGATAATTTCTATATACTTAATTCCCTCTTTTCTTTCAAAGACTTCTTGCTCCAGGTTTTCTGCAAATGTAAATTCTTCTTCCTATTCTTATATGATCTGTATGATAGATCTATGCTTAGGTCTTTTGATTCTTTTGTCCTTTTTAGTAATATTTTACTTTTTTTCCTATTCTATTACTTTTTTGCAGTGGCCATTCTATATATCCTTGAAATTTTTTCTCATTTTATAACAAAGTTTATCAATTATACTCTGTGTGACTATCAAGAAAATTTTGAGTTATGCTTTGAAATAATTCTTCAAAGAAGTAGTTTTGTTCTTTTTCATGTATTCACAAATAGTATTGAAAATGCTTCTATTAAACCATTAAATCTTATTTAATCAATTACTTGTCCAGTTATTCATTACAAGATAAACTTGTTCTTTGTCTTTGATTTTTTTATTAATATAGCAGGTGATCTTTTCTTTTGCTTTTCTTCAAATATCTTCTCTAATTTCTTTGGTAGCCAAACATTCAAACAAGTGTCTTAATATTTCTTCTTAAAGTTTACATACTGAACAGGTTATTATGGTATAGATATTTGATTTTCTTTTTTTCAATATCTGTAGTATTGAAAGTTCATTATAGATTAGATTAGTCAAGAAGCTTTTGTCTTTATTATCTTTTAAAGAGATATCTAAGATATTGGATAGGTTGAACTAATTCTAGAAGATTAATCAGTTTATAATTTTGTCATTTTGGATTTATAATTCTTGAATCCTTTTTTGTGTTATCCAATCCTTTCTTAACTTTTTCTTGTTAAATATTTTGACAAATTCTCTAATACTGATCTCTATTGTGTGCTCTCTCCATATGGCTATTGTAAGAACTGTCCCTAACTCTAGTAGTTAATGCCAGATTATTAGATTTTCATGTCTAGCTTGTTTGGCAAGTAGATCTACTTGGTTATTGAACTTATCGATTCCATGGATTTTAACCTTTATAATTTACAAGATAAGATCTTTCTTTTTAATTAGATTTTTATTTTATTCCATAATAGCCAATTAATAGTCTTTGTCATCTTCTTGTTGATATCTTTACTTGTGAACTAATAGACTTTCATGTCTTAACTGCAGTATTACAATTAGAAAATATTGAGACTATTGTATTTCAGGAAGCTGTATATATTATAGTTAGAATGGTCAATATTTCTGTCCTGCTTGCTAAGGGTTATGTTGATGCTTCTATTGAAAATTGCTTCACAACTTTGTTATTTTTTACTAGAACCCAGGCCAAATCTATTTCAAGTTTACTATCTTTTGTCCCTTTTTTATAAGATTCATTTGTATAGAAAGTAAACTAAATAACTATATACCTTTTATTATATTTTAGGATATCTATAAGTTTATCTGTTTGTTCTTCTAATTAGATAACTTGTTTTATTAGCATAGCTTTCCAGTTTTCTACCTGGATTTCTATTTCAGATTTAGACATTAATGAAGTTTTTGCTTGTTGCCTTGTGGCTATTAGTCAATCTGTAGGGTTGCCTAGTATGAGAACTTTTTTTCTTTTTTCAAGTTTTTATATTTGTTTAGTTGTAAAAAAAGATGAACTTGTAATATATCTACTTCTGTTACTTGAAATGATCTATCTGATTGAAGTAGAGTATTATTACTAGTAGAGTTATATATTAACTGATATGAAGCAAACTAAATTTTGTTGTTCAAGAATGATGTCTTTTTCAATATGTCAGTTGGAAAGCTAAAACAGACTATCCAATATGTTTTTTTTTTATCTGAATATGCTGAAAAAGTTTCAGTTTGAATATTGTAGCCTATTCAGTCTAGTTTATATAATGACTTTCTTAGAAGATTATGATTTTCTATTATCTTTTCTCAGATCTTTTTGTATCAAGAGAGAACTGGACCTTTATATTTGTTAAAGAGAATCTAGATTGCTCTTCATTCCTTGAATGGTATCATAGTTGTATTGATTATTTGATCTAGAAACATAATTTTGTGCTTATGAAGTGATGGAATAGCTTTCTCATATTCTTTATTATTCTGCAGTATTGACTTAATAGATAAGATACCTCCTTGATAATTAAAGGTTTCTTTCTATCTTCAATTTTAAAAGGTAATATGTAGGTCTTTGACCAGGGTTAATGTTGCAGCTATCAAATTTTCTTTGATAATCTTTTATGAGTCCACATAATTATCTAAGATATTTTCAGGTTCCCAGTTTTTGATCTGGCTTTGTTTCAATTGGATTATAGTGACCAAACTGGAGGTTTCACTATTGTTAAGCTGGCAGAATAGTGTTAATATATGGCTTTCCAATTGTATTTTTCAGATACTTTTAAAACTATATATTTTTTTTATTATAAATACAACTATTCAATATTGTCCCACAAATTAGTGCTTTGTTTTTGAAAACCTTTCTGAACATGACTATGAGTTCATCACATGTCTTCATATTAAGGTGCATATGTTGTATTCTATATTCTATTCTAGGGATTAGCACTCTATTAATAATATAACAAGCACATTTTCTGTCAATTTCTTCTTAGATATTGTCTGAACTACCACACTAATTTCTAATCTTATTAGATCAATTATATTCTGACTTTTCTGTTTTAGTCTCAACCAAATGTCAAGGAATCTGGTCTAATCCTTTTTATCAATTTTGTTGATTATAATATTTTCTATCTCAGCTTGAACTCTTCCAGAATCTTAAGAATTTTTATTGATAGTTAAAAAAACTGATTTTGTTGTATTAATTTGCAAATTATTTGCTATGTAGAACTTTTTTGCTTCTTCCAAAATACTTTTTAAGTCTTTCTTGGATTTGGAAATTCAAATTGTGTCATTCATATAGGCTATTATTGCCTGTCTTAGGGAGAACTTGATCTTTTTCTCAAGTTTATGAAAGTTGAGGGACTATTCTTCTTTTATAGTATAATTCAGATCAGTGTTATTTTGAATTTTACATAGCAGTGGATCATAAAAAATTCTCCATAACAGTGGAGAGATTGTTTCTTCTTGATCTATACCATCTCTTGCAACTATTGGACTAGAAAGTCTATTAGGAAGAATGATACTATAACTTCTGTTTTTGAAAAGATCTATTATAATCTTCTTGATGATTGTAGGAATTTAAATCTAATTTATGGCTTTTTTAAACATAAAGAAGAATATTATATCATATGCCTTAGCAATGTCTTGAAAGAGGATCTATAGTTCATTCTTTTTTTCTTTAGTTTTCTCACATATATTATTTAGTAGGTGGATAGGTTTTACTATACTTTCTCCTAGTAAATCAGCAAAGTTTGGACCTTTAAGGATTTTGTGTTGTTTATATATCCTTGATAGATGATTAGTGAGGATTTGGTAAAACATTTGTAAGCTATTTCTAGAAGAACAATAGGTTTGATATTGCTCAGTTGACATTTCTAAGACTTGAGTTTAGAAATAGATAAATATTATTACTTTTCTATTTCTTAGGTATTCATCCAGTATTTAATACTTTGTTAAACAATAAGCATAAGACATCTTTTCCTTTAATGCCTAAGTACTTGAGCATTTTATAACTGATATATGAGGGATCAGCTACCTTATTGTTTGGGAGGTGTTGGAAAATAGCTTCGAGCTTTTCTATTTTAATTTTCTCTGTTAGTAGTGAGTATTATATTGGATTAATTTACTCTTAAAGTTAGTATTCTTTTTTCCAAGAAGAATTCAAGCTTTCAAAGTTAATATTCCTTTGTTTGAAAGCTTCTTTATAGTAGTTTTCAACCTTGCTTTTAATAGTTTGTAAATTGATAATTATATATTCTATCCCCTCTTTGTTCTTGATTAATACTCGATCTAGTGTAATTCTTATTCTCTTGAGGTTCAAAATTGACCTAAACATCCATTTTTGGTTAAGCTTGAGATCTTCACATCTGCTTTCTAAGGCTTCTTTAATTTGATTTCTGATGTGGAAACTTTCTTTCTTCTTGTATACTATTCTGAGGCTATGCTCTATTTTAGTGATCTTTAATAACAGTTCTAGAATTTCTTCTCATAATTGAAGAAAAGCTATTTCTTCTTTAATAGATTTATCAAGCCTTCTTAGTTTCTGAATAGTCTTTTCTATATCCATTAGGATTTTTGTATTCCAGTTGGCTTGTATTTTCTTCAAAAGAAAGTAAATCTTATTAGCTTTCCTATAAGTTTCAAGTCTTCCTTTGATATTGCTAATCCAGACTTCACTTTTTTCTTTATATTGGAAGTAAAGTAGATCCTTTTTTTTTTAAGATATTTGTAAGCACTCTTGATAATTGTTAACTCAAAATCATACTATGCCTTTTTGGGTTCTTGGAGATTATTCTTCACATTTAACCAGGAAGGTTGTAAATCAGTTTCTGAAAATTTGTTTTCTATCCAGAATTTAAATTTTTTCTATTGTTCTACTATAGAATTTATTGGATCAGATACCTTCTTGCTTTTTGTTCTATATTGCTTATGCACTTGATTCTTGAGCAAATTGTTTGTTATTATTCTTGTCAATAATAAAGTATAGTTACTATTTAATAATATTTCTATGGGAATATTTTTGAATTCATATATATTGTTTAAACTAATTTCTAATAATATCCATATATAATCAATTCTACTATATGATGTATTGTTTACCTATATGAAGGTAATATTTTTATTTTTCTAAAAGTTTTGAACATCTATGTAATTCTATTCTTCTAGAAAGTTGAAAAGACCTATTTCAACTTTCCTATATTTTGTTATTCTTTTATTGATGAGGGACTAATCTACTATTGGATTAATAACATTTTGAAATCTTCCATAATTATAATCTTGAAGTTATTTCTCTGCTTGTCTAGAATTTTATTTTGAAGAAGTGTTATAGCTATCTACTAATAGTTTTCCCTGATGATATATATATTTGGCAAATATAAAGTTTATATATTGTTAATAGAAAGTTGACTTCTATTATATAGCCTTTTATTTTTTCAATAGATTTCAACTTTTTCTCAATGTTTCTATTAATGAGAATTTTCACTTCAAATCCTCTGAGTTTTTTATTATTGCTATTATAAAAAAACTTGTGTGTTTATTGTGAAGTGAAAGTAAATTCCACTGCTTTATTTATTAACTTAGTTTCACAGATACCTAGGATATCTACAGTATGTTAAGTTCTTATATAAGTTTATACAGCCTTTGTTGATTCAGGTTGATATTAATTTCTCTAATATTATATATTTCAATTGAAATGGTATTAGTTAATATAGAGTTATCTATAGTATACTTGTTATATAGTATATATTTCTTTTCAATTCTATTACTAATATTCTTTTTAATTGTACTGATAAAATAATTAGGTAATATACCATGTATTATATCAGGAAAGATTATATTAGTGCCTACTGTTTTTTTTGGGATTGTATCTTTTTTTCAGGATGAGCTTGTTTCCTCTTGTGGGTCAAACTCTCTCCTGATATACCTTGATTGGACTGATGCTAATCTCGGAAGCAATTATTCTATCGCTTTCCTCTTACCCTATTTTGATTACCTGTTTTCTCCTTAATAAGGTTTATTTTATTATTTAATTGTTTGAGATTATTCAAGATTTGGTAAAGAGGTCTTGATTACTTTCACTTTTAGGATAAAGACTTTTAAATCTATTGTACAAACTTCTTCTTTTATTATGATAATTTATTGGCTCCCTGTTACCATCAATAGCAAAGTGTTTGGGAGTCTCTGTTGTTTCAGTAATGTGTTTATTGTCTCGAGAATTGTGCCTTCTTCTTTTTTCCCTTCTTTCTAGGTCTGTCCTTTTTTAGAGTTACTTTCTGTTTCTGAGTCTTTTCAGATAATATATATTAACTTGCTTTGATATTGCTTCTAATGTCAGTTTGACCTATTTGGCTTAAGTGTAGTTTGACTTGTATTATTTTAAAATGAACTTTTTCTTAATTATCATTACTGTTTTTGATATAAGCCTCTTTATTGCCTTGCATTATTCCTTTTTCTAAATATTTTCTAGTACTTTAACTAAGTTTGTAACCATGTATGAATATATATTATCTCAAAGCCTTGGGCATCAAAATATAAAAATATATTATATAGTTATTTAAATAATATAATATATATAATAAAAAAATATTTAAAAACTCTTTTCACTGATTCTCTGATCATATATAAAAAAGATGTTCACAAAAAGTCTTTATACTTTTTGCTAATAAAGTTTTAATATTTTCATTAAAATAATTTAGAATACAATTTCAAAAGTTACTTCTGTACTTTCTTTCTTATTTATAAATCTTTTTACTAGAAAAAATATATCCTTTAACTAATAAAGTTTTTAAGAAAGATAGCTATAATACTAAAAGACAAGTGAAAGATATAAAACATAATCTTCTTATTTCTTAATTAAGTTCTTCAAATAGTAAAAAGACTTTTTCAGAAAAAAAGTTAAGGTCTCCAAGCTTTCATTTCAATCAAGTAAAGTTTTTACAAAAACTTTTTTATTCTAATCAAGTTAATTCTACTATAATATGATACTGGCATCTCTAATGCAATAAGCAAATTCATATATTAGTAAAAAGATAAGTTCTTTAAATATTTTTCTTGAAGTTTCAATACTTAAGAATAACTAAGTTCTTTAAATAATCTAAAGTTTAGAGAATATTTTAATCAAGCAGATTCCTTTTGAAAAAAAGTTATTTATTTGAATAAAAATCTTTTGAAGAGCTTTTAATTGTTTTTTTTTTTTTTTTTTTTCCAATATATAATTTAGCAATTTATTATTAGTCGAAATAATCTATAGTGACAAGCTATAAATAATAATTATAATAGATAAAAGTTATAATTAATCTATCAGAAGAGTATAATATTATTTCTTAAATCTGATTAAAGTACCTAGTTTGGACTTTGTTTTGTTAATTTAAACTAGCTTAATAGATTTTTCATATTTTTTAAGTAATATAGTTTTTTAATTAATAATATACAAATATAAGTTAATTATCATATATCTGCAGTAGTGAGCTGCAGGCTATGATGTTAGAAGTTGGAAGGGTATTTACCCGAACTTCTAATGAAGCGATAAATCACTCCCGAAGTTGCACTTAGAGTTTATAGAAAGCTAAAAACTAAGACGAGTGAGTTAGTTAGAGATATAGCTTTAGCGACACATATTAATGTATAGTTTACAAAGGTTTAATAAAGTACACCTAACTAACCTGACAGAGGGTTAATTTAAAAAAAAAAAAAATAAGTTAATTATCATATAAATAATTTATATAATAATATAAATATTTCTAATATCTCAATAAAGACAAGCTATTGTAAATTAAATGAAATTAAATTATTTTATTATTAATTCAATTTAATTAATTAATTATATTTTATAATTTAATTAAATGTTTTTTTGAAATAATAACTTAATCTTATTTTACTGAATTTTAAGTCAAGACAAAGTGTAAAAACAAGAAATTATAATTAATAAAACATTTTTAAAATTATATGCAAACAATTAAGATTTTATACTATTATTAATACTTTAATACCATAGATTGGTTACTCTTTAAGGACTTGTTTAATAGAGAGTATACTGCTTGTTTTTTTAATTATTTTCAATATCTCTATATTATAATAATCTAATATTTTAATTTATCAGATAACTTGTTGTTAAGAAAATTAATTGAATTAATTTAATTCATATATCAGAAAAGAAGATTTATTAATTCTTTTAAATTCATTTAACAAATATACTTAGGAGAGATATGTTATTTTTAAAAAAAATTTTTTGATTTACTATATCTTATATATTATATAAATTTAACATTGCCATAAAGACTTGTTATGGGATGGGAAGAAAAGTAATACCAAAATGCACTAAACCTGAACCTGGTAGAGATAAACAAAAGAAAATCTGAATAGTTACCCAGAATGTGAATCAACAAATAGTATTGGGAAAATTGATTCAGAAGAATAGTCAAGGTACTGTGATAATTCAACATTTTAA
>CAJVPT010007258.1:0-10230 GCA_910592055.1 Acaulospora colombiana
AGAGAAAGGGTAGAAGTGACTCTTGAAGTCATATTTCAAATTGTTTTAAGGAAAGTATTAAGACTTTATTAGCAAGGCAGTATAAAAACTTCTTGTGAATATCTTTTTTGTGATGGTTAAAGAATCAGTTGAAAGAGTTAATTTTGCAAATTTTGTTAAATATAAACAAAAAAAAAAGATAAACAAAATAACTAATTAGCAATTTATTTTCTTTTACTTCAATTTTTCAATAAAGACAAGCTATTATGACATGATTACAAGTAAAAAAAAAATAATAATAATAATGTATATATCATATTACTCAAATAAATATAATTGTTTTCAAAATTTGAATTCACTTATCATGTTTTTATTATAAATTTAAACTTTAAATTCTTAATTATATAAATAAAAATTATATATAATTTTTAAAGTTTTATTATTATTAAAAAAATTTTATAGACCTGTATATTAATAGTAAAATAAATATATTCCCATATCATTATCCAGGAATTACTGATTCAATTTCATATATGAATAGTAATCTCAATTATAGGTCATATTGTATAAGATGTATACTTATTAGTCACATGTATACTTGTACACAAATCACCTATCAAATTTTACTATTTGATCACAATATAATAAATTAATTTATATAACCTCGATTGGTTTTAACACAATAGAAAAAACTTTAAGATTTTGTTATTTGGAATATGTGAAAATATTAAATAAGCCAGAAAAGATTTAATTGGTTCAAGTTTTCAACAAACATGTGAGAAATTTATTCCCTTTTAAAAAATACCCTCTAAGAAAGATATGAAACTTAAATTACCAATATCAATTGAAAATATAACTAGTATAGATCAAAAAGTATTATGGGATATTATACAATTATTAAATCAATAGTTAATAAAGAGGATGACTGTTACTTAGGTTAATAATTAGTATTAATATCATGATGAAAACTACAAGAGTTAATATATCTGAGAGAAGTTATAAGGTTTCATTTAATTAAAGAATATATCTGAAAGGTTATATTTGAAGAGTAATTAAAAATGATATAATAAAATATTAAATATTAATCATAGAATACATCATTAAATCACTGGAATAAAAAGAAACTTTTTTCGCTAATCCCTTGACCACACACAAAAAAGATGTTCGCAAGAAGTTTTAATACTTCTTTACTAATAAAGTCTTAACACTCTCCTTAATCCAACCTGAAGGAAATCTTCAGGAGCCATCTATACCCTTTCCTTCTTGTTTATAATCATTTTTGGACAAACTGAACTCTTATGGCCTACAAAGTTCAACTCATTTCTTTACTATCAATGGCAAAAAAGTTCCTAAAAGGAGAAAGACAACCAGCATAGTACCTGTTATCACTCTTTTGAAGTGGAGGAACAAGACAAGTTATGATAAAGGTTCTAGTCCCAGTCAAGGACTCATTTTTTCCCCTTGACATGATCTTCTGGCCTCTTAAAGCTTCCATTTTATGGCTTTTGAGAAAATTTTGTCTACCTCAGCTTGACCCTGAATTTTAGGTAGCACAAATCCTGCCAATTTTGATTGGTTGATATAAAATATGTTGACAAAGATTGATAAACAAACTTCTATTAACCACCTCACGTATCTAAATGCATTTTCTCAGTCTCATAAGAACCTGGGATTCACCATAAGTCAGTTGTAGCTATGCAAGTAAATACAGGATACAATCATCTTCTACATCATGGAAGAAAAGAAAAAGAGAGAAAGGATAAGCCCATAGACAAAAGAACTTATATATCGATAGAAGTAGCCTGATATGCTCACAACAAGATAAATTCAGTCTGATACGATGCTGAAGGAACAATACAAGGCTCAAGAAAGCATGACATCCTGGACATAAAACTACCTTAAAGATGAAACAAGCAGGATTAAGAGACATAACAGGCCCCACAAAAAGAAAGATCATAAGCTGACAACTTATATCAAGACTCTTAACATGACTTCTCTCTAACATGGTTTTTTTTAGACCACTAGTGATATCCACCAATCTTACTCTTAGTAAAAGTACTAGTTGGAAATGACTACCAGATTGAAAGACCTTTTAATAACTTAGCTTAACTTTGGAAGAGTTGCGCCTTCTTAAATAAGCAGCATATGCTTGAAGCTGATATTATCTTTAGAATAAGATCATCAACCTACCATAGTTTTAAGATTCCTTCTAGTCATAGGTCCCACCTGATCTTTGGATAAGCAATCCTTTAGGCAAAATACCAGATGAGATAATATCAACAAAGCTGGCATCTGAAATCATACCCCTCCCCAGCTGGAATAAGAACACTCTTCCCTTCCTTTCAAAGATATAAAGATACAGTACTTCAGTGGATAATTTGTAGATGTTGAATATTTCTTACCATTAGTCTCAGTAGATGATTGGTAATAGAAGAAACTTTGGTCTTTGCACAACAGTACCTGCTATTTTTTCTTTTATTCTATATTTTTTGCACTAACCGAAAGGTAACCTTAGACTAGTTCTCCCCCTCATTGGTGGAGCAGCAAAAAGCAATCTAGTAAACTGTTTAGTTTTAGATAGTTTATATGGCTAATATAATAGTTATGATACTTTCAATGTAATTCTTTGAATTTGTTTATATTAATGCTAATAAATATACTGAGCTGGTATTTAAAAAAAAAAAAAAAATCACTGGAATATCAATATACAGTATATCATTGGCCTTAGATACATTAGAATACAATCAATTTCCTTAGAATTAAACATAATGAGATCTATTATAGTATCTATAACAAGATAAAGAAGTATTATTTAAGGAATACACATTATGAAGCTCTCTATTTAATATAAAAATAAGTTCTTTAATAGTTTTTTGAAATGTTAGATACTTGGGAAAAGCAGTATGATTGATAAAATAGTATTAAATAAATGGTAAAATTGGTAAGATTTAATATAGAATAAATAGGTAGGGTAAATTAGATTAAATAAATAACTCATGTAATTAAAAAACTAATTATTATTTAATAAAAATTTATATTTGTTAAAAAAAATTTTTGTTTTTTTTTATCAAATTGTTACTATTATATTTATGATATATATATATATATATATTTTAAACCCTCTGTCAGGCTAGTTATGAGTGCTTTATTAAACAATTGTAAGCTGTACATATAGTATGAATCGCTAAAGCTAAAACTTTAACTAGCTCACTCGTCTCAGTAATTACTCTAAGTGCAACTTTGGAAGTGATTTTTCGCACCATTAAAAGTTCAGGTGAAGACCCTTCCAACTTTTAATATCATTGCCTGCAGGTCACTACTGCAGATTATATTTATGATATATTGATTAGTAATTAGATAAAATATATATATATTATTTTTTTCTTGTTTTTAAGATTGATTTTTTTTTTTTTTTTTTTTTTGCAAGAAAATTATTGAAAAAAATTTTTTTAAGAAAAATAAAAATTAGTGAAGGATTTTTTTAATGGCAATTTTCAAAAATTCAAATTATTATTTTTATAATGTAAAGAAATTTTTAAAAATCAGTATTTTTAAAATAGGTTTGAATATTTTCTAAGAAATTATAAATGATAAATAAACTCAACTATGAAAATTTATGAATTAAAAAAGTTGAATATTTTCCTATAATCTGAAACTTTTATGTTTTAATGTAAAAATTAAACTGGTGATTTGATATTTTTGAAAGTCACTATACATATACAATATCTGACGAGATGGAGAATTTAAATGGACAATATTTATTATCTATAATGCAGTCGGAAATCTGCCTGCCAATAATTTTTTGTTCCACCGACTGACTGCGCACATGCGCAATCTGATCAAATTTGGGACCACACGTTTTAACAATAGAGGGTGGCGTATAAATGCAAAAGTGTGTATTTCTTTATACTAAATACGCCATACATATACATTTGATATATTTTACTTATTTGATTGAATTCCATGTGGAGTCCGTATATTTGGTATAGAACATACCATGACCTCGAAAGTTTTATGGACAATGAAAATATTGATGTGTATCTTTATATGTGGGAAATATCGAGTAACATAAAAAAATTTTTACATGAAAATTAGGTTTGATTACAGATTCGCGGGGAGCCTTTGGTGTAACTGAACAGAATTTCTTTGAATACAAGAGTGATTAAAGGGTGAAGAAAACGGGAGGTCCGCGAGATGAATTTTTGCATGTGATAGATGCAAAAGGCTGTGCTAGTCAAGGATAACGCGATCATCAGAGCTACAAGTATTTTACGTATACAGAAAGTATGCACATGAATGCATCAATTGAAATCGTTGTTAGTGAATGGAAGAGTAGGTAATTAAAATTCCTACATTAAAATTTTTCTACTCCATCGTTTCGCCATGTAGCCCCAATATTTTGGGCTTTTTTTTGTTATTTGGCATCCCATCGTTTGGTATAACATTAGTTGATTCCGGAATCCAGAATTTGGGCAGATGACTGGTCGTTTACTCTTGACAAATTCCAGCGCTTCATAAAAAGATGTCTTCCGACTTTTCATTATGTACGCTATGACAACTATTCGATTTTTTCGAGGATGGTTATTAATTTAAACGAGAAAAATTATTTGAGAATTTCCATCGGAAAATTGCATACTTGTAGCACTTCGTGAAATTCCGGCTTGACTAAAAGGGAAAGGGAATTGGTTAAACATTGGTTAAACATTGGTTAAAAGAAACCGACTCAAATTCTCAATCACATATGAATCGAAGAGATTAATTAAATACCAATGAACGAGGATGTTTCCTTGTTCTTCTAATGCTCGTTGGATGAAGTTATAAGTATCGTCAAAGTGTCTCATAATATCTTCGGTGGTATAGTCCCGAATCTCTATTACCTTATACGAGTAAGACTGAATACATATACAGTATGTTCATAGTGCAAAGTAATTTGTTGGGTGAGCTCAGCAAATACATGATGACATTCTTTTGAACACGACAACGCTAACCTCTGGATACAAAGGTGGATTTTTTTCCGCGATTGTGAGTATATGGGTAATTTTATGATCCATAAGCCAGGCCTTGTCCGAAGAAGCCGTTCTACTGCAATCATTCAAGGACAAAGGTTTCAATTCGAACATTTATTTAGTACGACCGAATTCTAACACAATAAAATATGACAATGAGATTGTAACAAACTCTTCTAGAGTGCTGACCTTCCCAAATACAAGTTGGGCATAACTTCGGAAGCATACATGGCGGTTAGGTAACCAGTTTGATGTTCGTTCATTGGAAGATCTTCCTTTTCCGATCCTATGAGACTCCATCCATTTAAATTTGTTAGCGGATCCGAACTCTCATCAAGTTGTTGAAGCTCAGCGGTTTCAGAAGCTAGAGGGCTTTGTTCGGTTAAAGGATCACTCATTTTCTATTATACAATGAACAGGACGAATAAAATGAAAGGCGTAGGATTTATTGTAATGTAATCAACCACAGTAAAAAAAAAAGAAAGCTTTGTGGTAATAATAATAATAATAGTAAAAGGGTGAGATGAACGAGAATATGGTGAGTGTGAATATATGCGAAAAGGTCAATGAGACTTTGCCTGTCTATAGGGACCAAGGGACAAAGAAACAAGAAATCGCAATAAATATTTATATTTATACCATTCATCAACGTTGCAGTAAAAATTCCGGTATATGTGTTGATGTGTCGAATAACACAAACATTTTACTTTAATAGCCTAGGGCGATGCAATTACGTGAGCAATTTTTATGTAATAACTTACACGTGGAACGAAAAGAGCTAACACAGTATTTCAAAATTTAATGTCACAAGGATATACAGTATCTACAAATGGTTTAAACAAGGAACTCTTCTTTCACAACCGTTTGGTCGTCGCTAGTTACCTTATTATCGTTACATCAATAGGGGAGTCAGCTGGACGGGATTTTTCGGTACGCACATACGTATTGCGCATATGTAAAAATCATCACGACCATTTGTTTTTTCCCGTTGAAAAATTACGTGCGTGCGTAATTGAAAATTTCTTTGTTTATCTGTCCTCCAATGAAACAAATGGTCAGTTGTTTTAGTCGTAACCGCACATACAGTAAGTGCTCATTTGCACATCCCCAAAATATCGTGCCATTATGTTAGTGACTTTTTCCGATACTGTTACTGCCCAGTGCTTTCGAAGCCGGATGGTATTCTCCCGATCTCCAAATGATCGTTAGACAAATATTAGTGCAATACGTACGTTAATTACGATATTACGGTCTTCTATGCAACAATAGTAAAAAACCGGAGCTAGAATATAAAAGAAATTTGTATTTCCCTAATCATTATTGTATTTGGTTAAGCGTAGCGTATTGTACGCACGGTACAATCCAAACACATGTAAATGCAGTGACGGCGGTTATCAAAATCAGAACAAATGGGTTTAAGTCGCGGCATATGGAATAACGTTTAAAAATAGGTTACCATATTTGATTTCTTTTTCTGTTTCTTTTTTTCAATTAATGAATCATTTAATTTACTTCAATGGTACATACAGTATATCACGTTTAAATTTAATGCGGTTGATTCATTCATCAAATAAAATAAATGAGAAGCGCAGAATTTCTGGTACCCGCCATATCACATTATATTATTTCTAATATACTATATACTGTATATTTCATATTTAATTATTAAAAAAAAAATAAATATTATTATTATTATTCACATTTTAAAATAAAATTTAAAGTATAAACTGAAGCAATTGATTTGAATGAGTGAATATTTATATTTATTTGCATCTTGTCGGTATAGTAAAAATCGATACCTAGTATTTAACTTTGAATCATCGAAAACAAGGTGTATGACATATTATACGAGTGAAACCGCAATGGAACTATAATGTTGACTCGCCAATTCACATGTTTCTGTGGCTTTTCGACATAATTCGGCTAAAACTGTAGCAGTATATGCACGTTAATTTGGTATGCAGCAGGTTCACATATAAAGTTCGTCCACAAAGATGTCTTAAAAATGTGATTCATGCAAATTGCTCTCAATTAAAACAAATGTGAAATTATTAAATGCACTTTTTAAAATAGTCTTTGAGCATTGTTATGCTATGAAACATCCTGTCTCGTTCGTTCCCATCGTCACAAGAACTTCCGATGTCCACGCCAGCCAACTCGGTATTCTTGTTCGAATCGACTTTTCATGAACCAATAATCAACTCTCCTTTGATCCCATATCACAATATTTTCTACGATAATAACCACCTTCTTTTTTCGTTTTCCTTTATTTGCGAAAATTTATTTAATAGTTGTGCCTTAGAAGCAAACAACAAGACATCAAGCCAACTCGTTCTAAAGGGCTGTGTGATCTGTGCATTAAAGTAAGAACAATGATTTTTACTTCTTCTTTACTACCTCGTGTCTACCTTTATTTCTTCGTGTCCCACGATCTCAGAAGAATATCAAAAACTATTCATCCAACATCAATATAGACTCAAACTCCATCAATTGTTTTTGGAATCCGGGGTTAGGTCTGTAGCGATATTTCGAAAGGGAATAAAAAATCAACGCGTCATTAACTCCAAAGATTCAATTTACAACCGCGATCGTTGGAAATTAGAAAGTCGAACGAAATGGAGACGTCACGAACCTAATGCATAATCTTTTTGATGTTACAAACTTCAATGCCTCTTGGTATGGCATTCTTTGAGATCGCATCATATATGCTATTACAACTAATTTCAAATAATAATAATGATAATGATAATGATAATAATAACAACAACAATAATAATGATGATAAGGTTCAAATCAGAATTATAAAGAAGACGACATGAATTGCAGTTGTCTTACCGCTAGCGCTTCGTGAAATTCCTTGTTGACTGAGTAGCAGAAGAAAGAAAGGATGATTAGATTAGATTAGATGGACAAGTTTATATCGCATGATCGTATCGAGCTCGTTAATTAAATAGGTAATTACCAATGAACTAAAACAACCCCATCCTCACTACCTAACGCCTGTTGTATGAACTCGTAAGTTGTATCAAAATATTGTGAAATATTTTCCGCCCGATGATCTCTAACCGGTATTATCTTATAGATATAAGACTACCAGAAATTACCAAAAAAAAAAAAGGAGGATTTAACACGATAGTAATGTTCAGATCGAAGGTTTGTTCCAAGTATGTGATTGATAATAACACGATGCATCATTCAATGAAGAAAGGTTCACCTCAGGATACGGGGGTCGAATGCTATCGGCAACGGTAAGAATATGAGTAATTTTATGATCTCTTAACCACGGTTCATTTAATACTGCCCGTAGACTGATTTGAAGAAATACGCGTAAGGCTAATTACGTAAAAAGGGGCTTATTTCTATTTAATTTGATAAACACGAACCTTCCCAAGTATAACCTATCCAGCACTCTTGAAGCAAATGCGTCATCACTTTGAATTCCGATCTGATCATACCATTTTCTCATGAATGAATCTTGAGGTAAAGAAATTGTACTTGAACGAGGCACGCTTGATAAACTCGGTTGATTTGGATGAGGTAAAGAAATCGAATTAGAAGCCATAATAAAATTAAGCGAATGTTTTTCATCTTCGCGCTCTTGGCTTTGATGTGTAGGCGGAGAGGATTGTTTGTCGAACATCGTGTTATAACTTAAGGGATCAGAAGCAATGGGTGAATCATCATCGGCATTATTAATAAAATCCAGAGAGTATTTTTTGTTTTGATTATTTGCGTCAAGTTCCTGTGAAGATTCATCTTCATTCTCAGAAAGACGCATGCTTGGTATTATGGTTGACATTTTTATTGGCTTAAAGAATGGGAAAGTAGGAGGAAAATTGTGCGGATACCGTATATATACTATTAATGCGGTGACACGTACACTGCTTGCGATCTCTTAATTTTGAATAGTGGCGTAATTATATAAAATCATATGACTTTCAGGTTTGATTATCAGATAAGATAATTATTTCTTATGTTCGTATAACGACAGTGACGAATAGGAATTATCGGATCCTTTTTTTAAAAAAAACAATCGATAAGATCGTTCAAGGGAAAAAGACGAGAAAGAAATACCTTAATAATCATTTTTATGATTATGATTACAAATTTTTTTTTCTTTTCATTGTTATTTTCGTTTAAACGCATCAATTTTAATTAACCAACTATTGACGTATGAGTAATTATTTTTGAAGGTAACTATTTAATTAATCAAAATTATTTGAAACTCAATTGAATAATAGTAGCATGTACAACTTTATTCACTTGATAAATAATATGTCATTGAGAATACACACGATTATAATAAAGCATATGATTCAGTCAACCAAAAATTAGAATGCTCACATAATGGCATTTTAAATAATATTTTATATAAAATATATTCAAACATGAATATTAAAATTAAGTAAATAATTAATTTTCTGTCGAATAATATAAATTTATTGATTTAATTGATATCCTTTAAAAATTTAAGATCCATATCAAAAAAATTCCTTTGAATTTATCATCATTATATTATTTAAAAATTAAACAAACAAAAAATTATATATCATTCTATTATTTAAAAATTAAACAAAAAATTATTATCATTCTAAACAAACAATATATTATATATATTAACATGTAATATATATTTTTTTTCAATTTATTTTTTATTTTATATAAATATTTGTAATTAAATTTATATCTTTATTATTAATTTTTAGTTCAATATATATGCAGTATAATTAATTTTAAATTAAATTTCTTTTTTTCTTTATTCCTTTTTTCTTTTATTTATTTATTTATTTTTATCAATTTTTATTATATTTTTATTTAATCTTTAATCTTTTTATTTTATATTAATAAAAATTTTATAATTTCATAGTAGTTTTAACAAATTAAATTTATTATAATTTTATATTAATTTAATCTTTTAATTTTTGGTTTTAATAATATCAATTGTATAAATAACTAAAATTATTTTAATTGATTTTATTATATGATTTAATTAATTAAATCAAATTATGTACATTAAATATTTATAATTTTCTTTTATATATATATAACATTAATAATTTATTTTTATTATTTATTATTATTATTATTATTATTTTTAAACTCGCAATTATGCTATAATGGCTTGTCTTTATTGAAAAATTGAAGTAAATCTGTAATATTTTATAGATTTTCACAATGTGACTAACTCATCTTCATACAAAAGTACTCTAAGTCAGATTTTGGGAACAATATTACACTCCCCCAA
>CAJVPT010007259.1:0-10230 GCA_910592055.1 Acaulospora colombiana
TTATTTAACTTCTTAGAGAACTGAAATTTCACAGATGTTCAAAGGTTTTGAGAGGAAAAAGGCAATAGTACTTTTACATGGTTAAACAAGTTAGTTTATAGTAGAATTAATTATATCTAGGTCATAGCTAAACTGAGTCTTTAAAACTTATAGGATTTCTATAATATATCAATGGAGATTTCAATCAACAGTAACTATACACTTCTAATGGTTCATTTAATAATTGACAACTTGCTAAAGAAAAAAGAGCAGGAACCACAAAGAACTAAAGATATTAAAATCCCAGATACTGCTAACTCTATGGATAACTAGTAAAAAAAGTTTAAAACCTAAACAAATATTGCTTTTTCTAATCTTAAAAATCAAGTATATATAGAGCCCTCAAGTAGTTTTAATGTATTACAAATACTGGATAAAACCTGGCATCTGTTATAATCTACTATTATTAAAAGAGCCTTTAAGACTCTAAAAACAAAAATAGAATATTTCAACTCCAAAAGAAAATCTAAAATTGAGAGCACTATCCCTAAATATAACTTTAATACATATAAAGAAGCTAATAGAATTTATTATCTACTTAAAAAGCTCAAGTAATATAAAAATCTTCTATTAAAAAAGATATTTTAATAACAATAAATAGGCTTCATATCCTAAGTAATAATATATTTATCCATGACTTGTTACCTCCTCAAAATACTACTATGTTAAAACATAGCTAAAACAAATTGTCAAAATAGAATGGATATTATAAACAATTTGTAAAAAAAAAAAGTCTTTATATGTCCTTAAAATTAAATTTGAAAATCTTAAAAGCAATAAAAAATGAATGCTGAACTGCATTCTCAATAGAAAACAATTCAAGATAGTAATTGACAGACTCCTAATATAAAACTGCAAGGGTTTAACATATATAGCTACAAACCCACAAACCATTAATCAGCAAGTCAAGATCTATTATCAAAAAGCCTTCAAGAAAAGAAAATCCAACTTCAAAGATCTAGATCTTGATTGGAAAGCAGAATACCAGTCCAAAGAATAGATCAAACCAGAATGATGCCTTCCTCTAAAAGAAGAAATTTCAATAAAAAAACTTGATGAAATACTAAGAAATCTTCCTAACAAAAAGATATCTGGTTTCTCATAGATCAGTTACAAGATACTAAAGAATTTAGGTCCAAAAAGAAAAGCTATATTAGTATAGTTTTTTAATATGATCCTTGAAAATGATCAAATACTTAAGAAATAGAAAAGCAGTAACATATATTCAATATTTAAGTCTAAACTATAGCACTGTAAGCTTGAAAATATCAGATTAATTGTTTACTGGAAAAAATGAAACTTTGCTTTATCAAAATAATGAATAAACACTTGGCAACTATTTTTGTAAAGCATAATATCTTGCAAGGACTAAACTTTGCCAGTCTATAGAGAGAGAGTACCATTGAACCTATCCAACTTCTGAATAGTATATATAAAGAAGCTAGAGAAAAAAGAAAAGAATTATGGGTACTTTTCAAGATATGGCAAAAGTTTATATCACAATTAGTCTTTAAATATTAAAAAGGCAATATTAAGAATTCAAATACTATTGGTAATAAGACAACTGCTTATTAATCTTTTTAAGAACAAAGAATATTATACTATTCTTCCTACTGAACTTTCTGATCCATTTATAGCAAGAAATAGTATTGATAAAAAAAAAACAATATTTCTATTACTTTGGTGAATTTTTTATAACCCATTATATTGCAAAATTCAAAATAAACAGAATTATAGATATACTATAGAAGAAGAGTGGATACCTGACTTCCAAACATCAGAAATTAAGAAGAAACTATCTATTAAATAAGTGGTTATTGCATATATATAACACAACCTGGATAACTAAATCTAAACAAAACATGGAGAACATTTTAGAAGAGACTAGAAAGTTCTATATATTGTGATAAATTATTTACAAATTAATAGTGAAAAGTCAATTTTGCTCACAATAAATTAGAATAAGCTAGAAATTAGAATAGTTTATACTAATATCAATAAAATAAAATGAGCAAAGATGATTAGGCCCTATTTCTAGAAGTTTATTTTGAAAGAAATACAATAGCAAGAATACAATTAACTTATTAAAAGTTGAGATTAGATATACTATATAAATTTAGCAATTAGTAAAAAAATTATAACTGAAAAACATGCCAGATATATTATCAATAGAGTTTTGATTTTCATATAATACAATATATAGTATATATATATTGGGAAAAGATATGCAACAAGCTTACAGTAATATATAAGAAAACTTTCAAGAACAAAATTCTCATCTATAGTATAATGCCAAATAGTTGTATTTATAATAAGAAGATATTAGGCCTCAAGAGTATATGGAAAATCCAACTTAAAAGTTATATAACCTCACTCTTCTATCAGTTAAACAATTTTCAAAATCTGGGAATAGCAATACTTATCTATTTCAAACAGAATTATTAAAACACTGAGAACCTAAAAATATCTTAAAACATCCATTAAAGCTATTTTCTCTAAAAAAAATAACTTCGCTACTATTACTTTGACCCTTGTCAATAAATTTTAAATCATATATCAAAGTTGAAGATGGAAAACCTTTTTTAAGTCAAGAGTGGTTTACTTTCTATTAAGTCAATTCTTAAGTAATGCAACTATAAAAAGGCTATAGTATCCCTTAAGAAATACAATATAATGTTCTTAAATCAATTAATTAATTTAACTATAGAAACAATTAGAGAATTAAAAGTAGTTCAAATATTTTTTGAAAATAGAAAAGATCATATTTCCAGATGATATAAGCAAGTTGTTTCTCAGGTAACAGAAAAATAGAATTTGCTTAGAAGCTTACTTAGAAATTTAAAATGGTACAATTATAAAATCTGAATAGAACAATTATCAAATAAACTGAATAAAAAAAAATTTTACTAGAGAATCACTATCAATATATCAAAAAATATAATAGGAAAAGTCAAGAAAACTCAAAAAAATATAATTTTTACCCTATATTAGCTCAGTTATAATTATACTGATAATTTGATCCTATGTTATCCAAATCTAACTAAGCTGATAACAATAGTTTTATCTTCAAAAACATATTTCCTATCTTAACTCAACAAGTCTAAAAGTACACAGGTAAAAAAATTACTACTGCTTCCTGACAACTTAACAAATTAGATATCCAATAACTCAAAGCAATATAGATTTGATACTTGAAATGTAACAATAACAAACCTAAAAACTTTTCTATCCACTATTTCTATTTTTTTAGAATTACTTATTTTTCAGAATTTTTTAGAATTTTGTTTATTTTATTTTGATTCTAAATTTTGAAATAATACAAACAATATAACTTTTGCTAAAAATAATTGATTAATACAAAACACATTATTAGTAGAATATAAATAAGCTCTTACTGATTATATTATATGTTTTGATAATAGTAAGAGTTGATTGATACCCTATTTTTATCTACTCCTTCAATTGAATTAAACTACAGATTAATTTTTATAAAATCAATAAGATATAAACAATAAGTCTTCAGATGATAAAAAAGTTGTTATTTATTAAAACTGAGATTTTTTTATCTTATTATTCTAGTTAAGTAAAGTTCAAGATTAAGATCTCTTTCTTATTCTGGTCATGCAATAAGACTGAATAGTCTTTAATTTACTGTATATTAATCTCCAATCTTTTGATTATATTTCAGAATATATTTCTTTAAAAATTGTTAAAGAACATTATAATTAATAAGAATTCTCTTTGTTATTTACTCTTCTACTATTACAAAGCAAAAAGGTGGTTGAAGAATTTAAATTTTTAAAAAATAGATAATATTTACTAATAAAATTTCTTTAATTATATATAATTACTAGAAAATATCATATTGAAACAATATATAGTAGCTCAGTCCTAACTAAATCACATAAAAATCTGAAATCTATTTAAGTCATCATTTATCACATGTGAATAAAAAATTATTGCTCAAAGAAGGTTAGAATCAAGTATATTATTGAAAATAAAGATTTCTACTAAGTAATAAGTCTTTTCAGGTAATATCTAAAAGAAAATTAAAATTAAGAATATATAATTTTCTCAAATAGTTAGGAGAAGAAAAGATATTTTAATTAAATATTTCTTAATAAAAAAAGATTTTAAGAAACAGGTCTTTGGAGAAAGCTGAGAAATTTTATTTTTTTATTCATTTATTTAAATATTTTTAAATATATACTTCTTCTTTTTTCAATCTATTTTTTTATAGTTGTTTGTATTTCAATACTTGATAGGATATTTGATAATAATAATTTACTAGTGATAAAGTAATAGACTAGAAGGACATTTATCCAAAAACTATTATAAAGCAAAATATTGTTTTTAAAGTTAAACTTAGAAACTATTATTACTTACAATAAGTTTATTCAATTTGATAAAAATATTTAGCTATAGTATATATTATATTGCTTTAGTAAAAATATATTTATATTTTTAATTTATTAATAAACTATGATTTAGTTTGTAGACCTGTGGATTAATAGTATAGTAATAGCACTCCCAGGTTAACAAGTACTATTTCTGAGTTCAATACCACTGTAAAGCAATATTGCCTAAAGTCTAAGTGGTACAGAAAGATCTTATCTGACTCATCATGATGATTACTATCACTTATGTTCAAGATTCCATCTGATCATGGGAAAAACAAAAAAGATCACAAGATACTTCAGCTGGTTTTAGTGTTGAAGCTACCTTGTCACAAGACAAGTTCTAATAAGCTCCTGTAGATAGGCTGAAGATCTGTTTGCCATAAAAATTTAGGGACTAATGACACCTAAGCATATTAATATAAGAAGAGGACCTCTATCAAAAATTCGATAACCCATTCAAGACTTCACGTGATCACTCCATAGGCAGGCTGTAATAGGTCATATAAAAAGGATACTCAAATGAAATGAGATGACATTTAAGACTTTATATGAATATCTTGTAGACATACTATAATAGGTAATGTGAAAAGGGTATTTGGTGGAATGAGATATGAAGAAAGTCTCAGGTCTGAGCCAGTCAGAAGGCAAATATATATGATATAGGCCTGAATATAAATAGGAGGGTAGTAGAGTTTCTTTCAGTAATATTCCATATGGGTCATAGCTAGACAAATGGATTTGTTGTAATATTTAGTCACTAAATATAGAAAGATAGTATAAGTTATAGTATCTAAAATAATATAATCTTTATTTTAATTTATAATTTCAAATGTATTTCACTGATTTGCTGTTAACAATCTTAATAAAACTGGATCTCTGTAAATCTCTGTTTAAAAAAAAAATTGCTTTAGTTTGGTTATGAGTACTCAAAAAAAAAAAATTTTTTTAAATAGAAGTAGATAATCTTATTTATTTATAAAAGTTAAACTAGTAGCAATAATTATAATATTTTTAATAATTTCAATAGATAGTAAAATTAAAATACAATATTTATAAATAGTTAAGCATATATTTCTAAATAAAAGATATTTCAATTATTGATAATCACTTTTTTCACTAATCCTTTGATCACATATAAAAAAGACTTTCACAAGAAGTTACCATACTTTTTGATTAATAAAGTCTTATCACTCTCCTTAAACCAACTTGAAGAGTACTTTAAGAGCTATCCATATTCCTTCCCTACATTGTTTATATTTCTCTTCTAACAAAAATCAAACTTCAGTAATCAAAAGTCTGGAAGGTACCTTTCTTACCAATGGCAAGAAAGTTCTGAAAGGAAGAAGAACTGATACTTTGCTATCTATTAAGTATATAGAGAAATACTACAGAGCTGTCTTATGATAAGAGAGTTAATTTCCATTCTCTTCTTCACTGTGTGAACTTTAATAGTACTCTTTTTTGGTTTTTTTTAAGGAATTTTGCCTACTTCAGATTGATCTTAAATTTTAAGTAACATAAAGTTTCTCATAAGCTGATTGGCTCAATAGAATTATGTCAGTAAAGAATGTCATCAAGCTTCCATTGGTTACTTTATATGTTGAATATATTTTCTCAGCTCTATAAAATCTCGATCTATTATAAGTCATATGTCTCTGATACAGGTAGATGCAGAACATGCTACTGATATATCTTTGGATGCAAGAAAGAGTCCATCTAACCATGGTAAAGGTCACAAGAGCTAATTAACTTTTTGAAAATCAGAACCACCTACTTCTGATTGTATGTCAAATAGGTTTCTACTTCTACTACTCAGAAAAGTTCAATCAAAAAAAAGTGAAGAAGATAACTAGGAACACTCAATGGTAAAGTTAGTGTGTATAGTAAATCAGGAAATTTTTATTCTATCTTCAAAAAATCTCAAGCTAAAAGACTAAAAGGTTAATACCACTACATCAATCAAAACTTGAGTCTAAAAATGTTAGTAGTAATATATGAGCTGGCCAGATAATTTGAAAGATTCTTGTTAATCACTAACACCAATGATTATCAGCAGGGTATGTCAATCGTGAGACTAAATACAGTCCTTCTATAAGGAATTAAATCTGAAATACATTACACAGATAGATAAGTATACTTATATTTAAATAGAAATAAGTTTATTTGATGATATACTGAAAGACTTTCAGATCATTCATGTGAATACCAATATATCACTTGAGTCTCCCTAGTTACTCCTTCTCCATAAGTCTTAGAACTATAAAGTCTTCTTCTTTATTTCTATCTTGTTTTCATAAAGACTCAATAGAAGCTTGCCTAGATTACTATCAAAAGGAGAATCCAAAAAACAGAATAGGTATTTGTTAATAAACATTACAGTTATCCTTTCAATATAGTACATGACCACTCCTTTTATTTTTCTTTTATTTTCTTTAATAATACCAATATACTTAATGGGATACTGGCTTATTTTACAAAAAGAGGACAATAAGTCTTGAAGTAGTTCTAGCTTATCAAATTCTTTATTTAATCTCAGATATATATCCTTGTATATACACTTTGCACAATTGTATAAAATACAATTTGGAAATCAATAAAGATTAGATATGAGCCTATTAAAAAAAAAATAAAATAAAATAAAAGATATTCAAGAAAGGAGATTTGAAAAAAATATATAAAAGATAATTAAAAAAACTTTTTTAATTCCTATATTAAACATTATAAAAAAAAAAATTCATATCTAAAAATAATAAATATTAAGACTTACATTAGTAATTTTTACAATAAAAAAAAATAATTAATATCTTCATTAAAAAGTCTTAAAAGTTTTAAAATTTCTTGTAATAGAATAAAAGAATCTTGTTTTTTATAAAATTATTATAGAATTTAAGTAATAAAATATAATAATAAATAATCTTATAAGACAATTCATTAAAAAAAAAATAGTAAAACAATTGTTTATTAATAGATAAAATAAAATAAACCTAAAAAAAAAAATTCAATAAATTTAAAATTAATATGTTTATATATAAAATCAGATATAAAAAAAAATAAACAATAGATATATATAGAATATTTTTTAAAGAGTTTTAAAGAAAGAGATTTCTTATTAAATTGACTAATGATAAGCTATTAATATTAAGTAAATTAACTATAAGAAGATTAATTTTTTTTTTTAATGCTGGCTTAATCAAGTTTATTAGTAAAGTTTTATGATATAAGTATAATTGATCAGAAAAAAACAATGATAAGCTAGTAAATTAATGATAAGTTAAGAAATCATATTATAGCTAGACTATTTTTAAATAAAGATCTAATGAAGGGACTATTAAGATGATAAAAATTTTTAAGTAAGATTAATATATATAACAAATCTAGTTTGTCTATTTTAATCCAAAAAAAAGAATGTGTATTCATATATTAATCTTCTTGAATAATTATTTATTGCTAGGAGAAGTAATTGAAAACAATAGCTATACAAGGATCAATAAGAGAGAGAGTTCTACTCATATCCTAAAAGGACTTGGTGAGAAAGAAAAAATGGTAATCCATTATAAAATTAATACTTGAAACTATACTATTATTACTATTTCTTTACCATCAGCTAAATACTCTTTGAGGACTTTATTAGTCAAGAGTACAATGTTTGTTCCTTAGTTACTTTCAATACTTTTATGTTATAGTTCTTGTGTCTTCTAGTTTTGATTATATATCTTGTTTTGCTCTACTTATGTTAGATCTTTTTTTTTTATGTTTTTTTAAATAACTAGACAAATCAAAAAAGTTTTTTGAGGGGATTTAGAATTGAAGTTGAAGAGAGTTGAGAAGAAAGAATTAAGGATAGAGATATGAGATATGGAGTCTTTGTCATTCAGTAAATCTGTTTTTACTTATCTATTACGATAATCTTTCTAGAAAAGGAATCTCTATCTTTCTAGTATGTGTCTTTACTGACCTTGATAAATATTGCTCTTGGAATACTACTATCATAATGAAGTTGATTCACTATATTACTTTATATTAGTATCTCCTGCTAGTAATTTTATTTTTAATTGATATTAATAATTCCAAGAGATCTTTTAGTCTTTCAGTATTTCAGGCTTATATAAATAAGTAATGTATTTTCAAGGCATTGCCTTCATTTTATATTTTCTTGAGCATTTTGTTTTTTTTATTTTCTTAAGTGACAGTAGATAGTTTTCTTAAAGATTATTTTCATTCTTAATATTTAATAACATGTTAAGAGGCAGTGTCTAATAAGATATGTGAGTATGACTAATGAAGACTTGTTTACATTCTTTTACTAAAATGTTTTCTACTGGTCAATCATTACTTGAGAAACTTTATGCACTTAAAATTCAAGGTTAAACTAAAGTAAACAATATTTCCCAAAAAAAACCGAGAAAGAGTATTCTTAAATCAAAAATATGACAAGAGAGTGGATAGTTGCCTTTAAGATAAGTTTCTTATTATCAATAAAGTTCTATATTGTTTTTTTAATAGGTAAATAGATAGCAGCATTTCAGTTTTTTTTTCTTTCAGAACTTTCTTGTATTATAGGAAAGGTGTATTATAACTTTGGTTACCGAAAGTTAGGTTTTTATTTAAAGAAAATATTTACAAGAGAAAGTAAAAGGTAAAAATGATTTTTGAAGTATTATTTCAAGTTGGTTTAAAGAAAGTGATAAAACTTTATTAGTTAAGAAATAAAAAATTTCTTGTAAGTATCTTTTTTATGTGTGGTCAAAAGATTAGTGGAGTTTATTGTTATATAAGAAGATTAAATATATATAAACAAATACATTATATTATATATAAATACTAAAAAAAAATAAAGAAAAGAGATAAAAAAGTTAGATCAAAAAATAATTAAATTAATAAAATAGATTTTTAATTTTTATACAGGTCCAATAAAATTAGATTCAATAGAAAAAATAATAAAACTGAAGTATCAGAAAAAATGAATTAAAAAAGGAATAAAAAAATGGATAGTAAAAATATAAAGAAAGATATATAATCATATCTGAAAAACAATCTGAAACTAATAAATAAAAAGATCATCATATTTACTAATCAAGCAAATAAGATGAAAATTTAAAAGAAATTCTAGTGAAAGAAATAAAATATAAAAGAAAGTGATTGGATTTTGATCATTGTTAAAACTTATTAAGTGATCTGCAGTAGTGTTTTATAAACAGTGGAGTAATAAATTATTCTTGAAATTGCATTTAAAATTAGATTAACTAAGACGAGTTAGCTAGAGTTTTAGCTTTAACAACACTTAATATATGTACAACTTACAAATTGTTTAATAAAGCACACCCTGATAAAGAGTTAAAAAATCTAGACACGTGATCTTAATTAATATCCGTGACATTTCGCGATAGACAGATCGACAATTATAATACGATTGATCTGATCGTCCGTAAGTTTCGAGATGACATTAACATATAACACCGAAACCTCATTCGCCATATTCGATCATATAAAAAAATGTATTTATTCACATGTTTCTGATTCTATTACTAAAAAAGATCTCGAATTATCGGATGCCTCTTTTAAGAAGAATTTAATGCCAACAGAATTCAAGAAACATGAATCTCGGAAATCGTCAATTTATTCCACAAGAGTTTCGAATTTTGTACATGGTTTGAGCGATGAATTTCCTGTTAATATTGATTTTAGACAACAAAATTGAATTTATTATAAATTAGACGTCGCGGCGGTCGCTTTTGGAATAAGGCAAATTTGTTAATTATTTCTTGAAATACCATTAAAAGTTTAATATTTT